>JAUZST010024843.1:0-31101 GCA_034779995.1 Parotocinclus haroldoi
CATTTCTGCTGTTACGGCATTAAGCACAAACATCTAATCGGGAGCATCTGATTCTCCCAGCTGTTCAGTGTTTGGAGGTTTCCAAGCTCATGTTTTAGTTCTGAATTTGGCGCTTAAAAGGGTTAAAGTGAAGTGTTGTGGAAGATTTTTAGAGGGTTTTGATGCTTCGGGGACTGAAACACGACCCAGAGCTCTCGGGTCAGACTGCTCTACAATTTTATTTGAATCTTAAATCAGATAAGCTCTGGAACTCCTTCCCTCAATCCTGATCAAGATAGCGACTCCAAAATGTCGTAGAAGACGCATAACTGAGGTAAAACATGCAGAACACATCTACCATTATTCTCAGGGCATGCATGATCAACTATGGATAGTGTTTATCGTTTGAGTCTTTGCAGTGCCTCCGATCAGGCTGTGTAGGAAGGACGGGCAGCCAGGCGTGGGATCATGTCTTAGTAGGGGTATAACAATATGTCACTGCAAAATATGACGACATTGTGCGGCATTCAGCTTGACAGAATGCAATTGCATTCCATACCTACTTAAAATCGGGCGTTCGGCAGCGTAAACCGGAGCACAGGGAGCTTGTTTGTTTACTGTGGGTTTCAGTGTTTAAGTGTCTGTTCCTGGACACGTAGAGGTCCAGCACCCGAATCGAAGCAGAATTGTGAGTTTATTTTTCATTTGCGATATGTCACAAGCTGTAAAACATGCTTTGCATCTCTGATAGCAACAATAAACGTTAAAACATCCAGCATTTCGACAGACGATTTATGAATCACAGTATAACTCAAGATCAGGATTAGTCAGTGGAAGCTCTTCCTCAAAAGGGCAGTCAAGTTTCCGTTCCGTTTTGACCATTCACGTACGTTTTAAATTCAGTTCAATTTGGTGTTTTAAGAAAAAAAATGAGTCTTGATTCCCTGTTTGAGCGCGGAGGATCAGAGACTTTACTTTTAATTCCACAAACCATTAAAGGAATGTTTGTTTTTATAGGAGCGCAACATAACTTGTACTTTTGTTTTTCCAATCCATATCCGTTTTCCCCCACTGCATTTTAATACGTATTAAAAGATTTGACGACCATCTCCTGATCTGATTTATTTGAAACCATACATGAATTCTACAGTTTAACGTTTTATTGCACTGAATAAAGTAAAACCGAAAAAAGCTTGATGTGTAATATAAATTATAAGTATCTGTGTTTAAAGCTGGATCATCCCTCGCTGGACGCTGGTTCCTGCGGCTCCTCTGCTTCTCTCTCGGTGAGCTGAGTTCTGAACTCCTGCCGAGCTTGACGGTTGGACTCGAGGAGCTCGTGCAGTTTTCCGTTCAGAGCGTCATTACGTTCCTCCAGGTTGTCAAGGTACGAGCTGATCTGGTCCAGCATAGAGTTGATGGCCACATATTCTGATTTAAACACACACACATGATCTGATGAGGTTCGATTTCAGCCTCTGGGATTTACTAGGCAGACCCTGAACAGTCAGTCTGTTCTCGTAGTTGACATGTTGGACGTGTGAGAAATGTTCAGGAAAAGCGTACGGAACACCGTGACCCGAGCCTTCTGCTCTGTTTTCATGTAAAACTCACCTTCATCATTAAACTCTTCCTCATCCTCGATAATCCCAGCATCTGCAGAGATGTTCGGCTCTCCATTGGGTCCAGCCATTTTCATCTCCAACACCAAAAAGAACCCCGAGATTTAATATTTGAACCTTAAGATGCGAACGTATCGCATATAGTACAGTAAATCTTTAATGTTATACAAAAAAATTATTCCCGCTCTGTTCCATAAAATCAACAGAAACAAACAGTTTGAAGGGCTTTAATCCTTTATGATGCGCCGCTGCACGCGGTCAGCTGATTTAATCACGTGACCTGAACTAACCAGACCCCGGGCTGTCTGATTCTATGCCTGATAAAACTGCTACTAATAAATAGAAATAAAAAAATAATGTTTAGAAAAATAATATATAATAGTATTTATAATAATAGTTAACTTGAGCAAATACAACTACGAATAATAAAAACAGTAAATACTACTACTAATAATAATAATAGCAAATAAAACTAATTAAAAATAAATTAATATTAAATATTAATAATATTAATTAATGGCAATACTATAATAAGTAATATTTGTACTAATAATAATAATAGTAACAATAGCAAATATAACTAATAATATTAGTAAAGTACTACTATAGCAAATAATATTTATAACAATAATAAATAAAAGTAATGATAATTAATATTACTACTAGCATTTAATACTAGAAATAAATATAAAAATAAAAAGTAATATAAATAATAGTGGCTTATAGTAGAAATAATAATTATAATAATAGTAAATAAAACACATAATAATATTTATTATAAAACAATAATAATAATAGTTCTATTAATAATATAGTATAATATAATAATTATTACTACTAATAATAATAATTATTATTATTTTTATTACTATTACTATTATTATTGTTGTTATTACTATTATTATTACTATTATTGTTGTTGTTGTTGTTATTATTATTATTATTATACTGGCGGTGAGGAAAAATAATGAATATAACAATAAAATGTCTTCATATTCTGTTAAGCAAACTGCAAATTTCTAATTTCAGAAGTAAAATTGTATATCAATCTTATATAATTCTGTATTTTGAATTATCTATAGAATATTAGTATAAATATTTAATAGAATCCTGTCTCCTATGTACTCCTACTGTAGGCATTATATATAGACACCGATCTGAATGGAAGCGTTTCAAATCGTCCCATGTTCACTACATAGTGCACTCTTTGTTTGCACTCTTTTACTAAAGCAGCTGTTCATGGCTTAATGAATAGTCAGAGCAGTTCTGAATCGTATAAAAGTACCGAAACGACGTGGATTGGGATAGACAAGACCCCCTAAATGCACTCCTAGTCAATAGGGAGTAGGGGGCATGATCCAAATTGGGACATAACCGAAGACGCAGAAGGCGGAGCAACGAAAATTTCCGCCGTTTAGAAGTTTGCCCTGAGCTTGGGTAAATGCGTGTTTTTAACTATTTAATGGGCTTCCTTAGTTGAAAACAGTTTCTCAGTTCAATAGATTATAAGTTTAAGCTCTGCTTTGGTCTGAAATCGCTTTGGAACCAGTGACGAACCGCTTGTGCACGAACCACGTGGTGAACTAATGGAGACTCTACCTGAAGATTTAAGAGAGTTTCTGCAGAGTCAGCCTTTCCTGGAGTTCACTGAATCCAAAAAGGTGATCCCATAAATATTTGTGGTGTGATCTAAGCGAATACCAAACTAGACTGTAGTTTTGTGAGATGTCTGTGGAGTTCGGAGTGACTGATGAAACTGCTCCACTGTAGAGTGTTTCTGAACTTCACCTGAGATGTTTGTTGGCAAAAGATCCAAAGCAGGACTAACTAAGTTCAGGTGTAAATTTCTTGAGTGAGCTATTCAGTAAACGCCTATGGCTGTGACGTTGGGGTGTACAGGTATTTTTGAGCGTGTATAATAAGGACATTTTCTGTTTGTAGATCAAGTGCACGTTAAACGGGCACGAGTTGCCCTGCAAACTTGCAGAGCTGCAGAACTTCACATCGGGGAAGAAGTTCCAGAAACTGAGCGCCGGCGCCCAGTTCAACTACAGCCAGTATGAACCGCACCTGGTCCCAAGCACCAAACAGCCGTATGTATAACCCACTTCTTTTTAGCTTAGCGTAGTGAGTGTTAAGTAGGTCGTTAGGACACCAGTGCTGGAAGATCAAGGTTTACCCTTTATGTACCAGCATTGGCTTTTATTACAGGTGTGAACAACAAAAAAATCCACTTTGGGAAGTTATGGAGATTACACTGAATACATTGTTTATTTCTTCTTTTCTCACATGTGCATCCATCACCCAGACTTGGTACAGATGTTGGTTTCTCCTTACAGAGGGAGTTTGTGCAGTAAAGGTCTGCCTCTGTATTCTCTCCTCACAGCAATCACCTTTTCTGCAAGCTGACCCTGAGACACCTCAACCGCGCTCCTCATCACGTTCTCAGACACGTCAACGGGAAACGCTTCAAGAAGGCTCTGGCACAGTGTGAGCACCGCACCGCTGTTTTCCCATATCCCTTTATTAGTACACAAAGTCCCCTAGATATGAACCGGCTCCTTTCTCAGGGAAGGCTTGCATGTCCAAAACTTCAAGTCTAACTTGGTCGGTGTAAGGATCCAGCTCGACCACTGATCTCGGCTGCGGCCAGATCCAAGGGCTGAATCCGGATCAGGGTATGCCTTTGTAGACCACATACTTTGGAAGGATGCAGCCTTTGAATTGAGACGCAGCTCTCATTTGATATGATTTTAGTGACCCTTGGTGTGGTTGGCCCGCTTATTAAGGAGATTGTCACTGCTTTTACGCTTAATACCAGTTTAAAATGGACACTGGACACAGCCGGTCACATTTTATGTACTTTTTTTTTTTTAAGTTACTGCACATGCATGTTTGCATCTAGAGGACTTATTGCAATAGAAATCCATCCATCCAGTATCTTCTGCTTAAACCACACTGGGTCGGGGGCCAGCCGGTGCCCACCTGGCAACTCTGGGCACAGGGACAGGAGCAACCCTAGATGGTGCGCCAATCCATCGTAGGGTGCCCGCACACAGTCACACTCGCAGGCCACTTTAGAGACACCAATTAACCTAACATGCATGTCTTTGGAACGTGTGAGGAAACGGGAGGAAACCAGAGTACTCTGAGCAAACCCACGCAGACACAGGGAGGATATGCAGAACCAGGCTGCTCTGAATCTTGCTGATCCCAGTGCTGTTGTGGAACCCAAATAGGACCTAAACTAAAATTTAAGCTTGGATCTGGAATCTGGGCCAATCAGCAGCTCCAGCTCCATCCCAGACTAGCTCAAATTTTATGTCCTTGTTCTGCCCTGTATGCCATACAAAGTCTTTGCGGACTGCGGTAACCTAGCGGTAAAGGTACTGGACTCCAGGGTTCAAGTCCCGCCTCTGCCAAGCTGCCACAGTTGGGTCCTTAAGCAAGACCCTTAACCCACCGTTGCTTGGAATTGTAAGTTGCTCTGGATAAGGGCATCTGCTAAATATACATAAATATAATATACAGCTGAACCCTTTTAACTTCAGCGGTTAAGGTGATGAACTGAGGACCAAAAGGTCCAGGGTTCAAATCCTGCCTCTGCCAAGATTATACTGTTTGCTCCTTGAATAAGAGTCTTAACTCGGACTGTAAAACTGTACCAGTCCTGGTACATTTCTGCTAAATGTAAATCCTAAAGGCTTTATTGTTTTCCCGTTTTCCCTTTCAGATGAAGAATGTACGAAACAGGGCGTCGCCTACGTACCGGCTCGACTCAGGCAGAGGAGACCCAAAAACACACATGAGGTCATGGACGGGGCAACTCGGGGAGGGACCAAACTCAATCAGGACAGTGGGATCTGGGCTCCAAGTGAAAGCGAGGGTGAAGGGAGTGACTCTGAGGACAGCATGTCGGATCTTTATCCATGTGAGCGTACATATTCAAACATGTTGAGTTTCCCCGATCTGCTGCTCCACCCAAGCACCTAAAGGTGGAGGGTTTTTTTTTGTCTGAAAATATGTGCTTAGCGTCGTTTTGTCCTGTGCTCTCTCCAGCTACGATGTTCACGCTGAAGAAGCCAGAAGTGGGAAATGAAGAAGATGAGGGCGAAGATGATTTCCAGACGGATGACGACGGTATGGACGTTTCCGAAATGGGGGAGGAAACGCAAGCGGCTCAGAAGCGCAAAAAGGTGGGTTCTGCAACCTCTGATATATGCTGCTTCCTGTGTGAATGAACAGATTGGAAGCTCCACCCACGTTCGCTTGCGTTTAATAACTAATCAGAGGGCAGGAGGGTGCAAAGGCGGGTTTGAATCTCAGCCCTTGTCTCTTTTTTTTATGACTGTGGGAGGAAACCGGGGTAAACCCACCCAGACTCGGGGACGACCACAAGGGCAGGAAAAACCCTAGATGGGGTGCCAATCCATCGTAGGACGCGCACAGTCACACGCTAAGGGCCACTTTAGAGACACCAGTTAACCTACCATGCATTGTCTTTGGACTGTGGGAGGAAACCAGAGTACCCAGAGTAAACCCACACAGACATGGGGAGGACATGCAGACTCCACACAGAAAGGACCCAGGCCGCTCCACTGTGGTTTGAACCCGGGACCTTCTTGCTGTGAGGTGGCGGTGTCGCCCCACCGAGCCCCTTTGCCGCCCCGTCTAATAAAATTGCATTTGAATAAAAGAATTCTGTGTAGTGACCGCAAGAGCCTCGTCACACAGTGTTTTAGATCACTGCGTCTCATCCTGTTCCGCTTTTGTTGTCCTAGGTGCAGTGTGCCGGTTTTACGAAGAAGTTCAAGAAAAACAGAAAGAGAAAAGGTTATCGAGCCGTCTGCAACACCAAGAACACCAAGTAATAAAGTGATGTGTGAATTCACTCTTTCTCTCGCCTCTCTGATCTGCACAAACATCATTTAGGACTGAAATGGTGACCGCACGGCTCCAGAGACCCGGGTTTGGGGAGTTTGCATGTTCTCCTCCTTTTTCACATTCTAAAAAATGCCTCTGTTTCGGTGTGAGCCCCAGACGGACCGGTGTTTTTGTACATCGTTCATGTAAGCTGGTGTAGGAAATCACTGTTTGGGTGCTCGGGAGGTGCGGTGGCACATCCGCCACTCTGTTGGGTCTGGTAAGGTCTCAGGTCCACGGTAATGTCGTCTTCTCTCTACATGATGGTTTGTTGTTGACCTGAACTACAGTCTTGTTCAAATAATTACAAATCAAATAAATTTTTTTGCATTTGCCGTTACATAGTTTAAATAAGTTTTTGTTTTTTTTTTTTGTTTTTTTTTTTTTAAATTAAAGCTGTGGGACTGTGCTGACTTGCCGGTTAAGCCAGTAGCTCACCATGAGGCCTCAAACCCGAAACAGAAACCATTAAAGCTGTTTGTGATGCTGGTTTGACTGGGCTGTCTGGATCCATTAATGCAGATGGGGGGGGTTCTCTTACCCTTCCTAAAGTCCACAATGATCTCCTTGGTTTTCCGGATGTTCATTGTGGACTTTAGGAAGGGTAAGCGCCAACCGCAAATCCCCCTCTGCATTAATGGAGCCGTGGTGGAACATGTCTAGTTTCAAGTCCCTTGCCATCCATATTTCAGATCTCTCCTGGTCCATAAACTCCTTTATTTTGGTCAATAAGGCACAGCATTGTCTTTACTTTTTACGGAGCCTGAAGAGAGCTCACCTGAATCCCAGGATACTGGTGGACTTTTATCGTTGTACCAAACTGCATCTGTGTGGTACGGCAACTGCTCCACTTCCGACCGTAAAGCGCTCCATCGGGTGGTGAATACTGCCCAACGCATCACTGGCTCTCGGTTACCAATAACTGAGACCATTTATAATAAACGCTGTCTGAACAGGGCAAGAAACCTCATCGAGGACATTTCTCACCCTAACCATGGACTTTTCACTCTCCTCCCATCTGGCAGATGTTACAGAAGTCTCCGGTCTTGCAAAAGCAAACTAATGAAGAGTTTTTTACCCTGAGGCTGTTACCCTGATAAACTCCACACAGTCACGTTAACTTCACCCTGGCACTGATCATTGTTTTGTTTTGCACATCCTACTGCATTATATATTTCAGGACACTCAGGACTGTACATAATCCACATATTCTATATATTGCATATCATCACTTACATTCTTTCCATTTTGCACCTGTCCATATTTATTTATTGTGTATATTTGCACAGCTTCCATTGCACACTTGTATCATATCTCTTCCTCTACCTCCAACACTTATTGTACCTTATATAAATAATTACCATATCTTGCAATTCTGGTTAGATGCTAACTGCATTTAATTGGCTGTGTACTTGTACTCTGCACAATTACATAAAAGTTTAATCTAATATAATCTACTGCTCCCACGCGTGGTTGGGTCCATTTTAAATCATGGTCCTAACAAGGTTTCTTCCTTATAACATTTAGGGAGTTTTCTCCTGGCACTGTTGCCCTAGGCTTGCCCGGTTAGGGCTTTGTAGAGTTTTGAAGCTGCTTTAAGGCAATGCTCCATTATAAAAAGCTATAAAACCAGGGCTGGGTACGGGTTACTGCTCGCCCTACAGGTCCAGGTCTGTATGAATAGAGTAGGCCTTTTGAAGTGGGTTTAAATCATTTAGGAAAAATGACCTAGGTTTGTGTTTGCTCGTTTGGATTGGACCCCCTATGTCTGCAGTCATGTCTCAAAAATGTCTTGGAAAGCTAAATAAAAATATCGATTATTTGCAATGCAGGCATTCAATGGAGTGAGATTTTTTTAAAATCATTCTTAATGCGAAGAAAGCCGCGCGACTCGATCTTACCCGGTTTAATCAGGTTTCCGGTCTCTGTGGCCGTATCCTAAACGGCCGTTTTTTACCTATAAGCATTACTCGGTAGGCTGTAAAAGCAGAGTTTAGTGTATATCCCACATAGGGTGTCTGGGGAAGGTTTGGGGAGCGATTTTGGATTGGACCTCATCGAGAGTCCGTCGCAGTCGGTATGACGCCGTTCTGTTTTGTTTGAAGCTGGAGGTTTCGTAGTTTATTCTCTTGAGTTTACGGTAAGTTATTATGTACTGCTTAATTTTGCAATTCAAAGAAGTCTTAAAACGGTTAAAGCGGGGTGATATCGTGTTAGACACGGATCATGCGTGCTCGGGAGAGTACATAAACATGCACAAGTATGATTTAAATCATATTCGTTTTCACATTCTGGTCCCGTTAGCGGTCGCTAAAGCGGTTCTTACCCTCCTATCAGTCCTGACTCCGGTTTTATGTTCTTACTGTAGAATTTTAACCAAGTTTTTACTGAATGCATTACCTTGGCACGTGCCGGGACGCTTGAAAGAGACCGACTGGTCTAACAGAGGTTCTGGAACGTGGGGGGGATCTGGTCAGAATATTGGATTGCAGTGCACCCTTTAATTTAAGTAATTTGGGTTTTTATTCCACCTTGGGAATCACTAGACCTGACTCGAACCTTGGGCACTGCAGTGCCGGGCTGGGCTGGGCTGGGCTGTTCAGTTCAGCGTTTTTCTGGCTAATCAAATCGTGAATTAACTGTAATTTCCTTTCAGGCCAGGCGTGTAAGAGTGAGTCACCATGGCTAGTTCTACAGTGAAGTTCACGTGGTGCTCTTGCCGTAATTATAAGATCCAGTCCAAAGACACTCATGACAAATGTTTGCTTTGCCTGGGTATTCAGCATGCCAAAGAGGCGGTGCTGGAGTACGGGAAATGCCCCCACTGTGCCAAGATGGACTGGAGCACATGTATCAAGCGCCTAACCAAGGTGCAGGAGGTGATCCATCAGGAGGCCCAGCAGAGGAAAAATGTTTCTCAGAGCAGCGCCCGGGCGAGTCTTCAAACGGTGGCGCCGTGCACTTCCATTAAAGAAACTCAATCGGTCGAGGTTGCCGCGCCGTCTACGTCTCAAACCCAAATGACAGCACCTGCTCCATGTTCGTCCACCGTCCCAGTCGTGTTCACTCTTCTAACGCCGTCTCCAGGCCTGTCAGACCCCAACGCCATGGTGGTACAGGGCTCATATGTACCGAACGCGGGCCTGCAGCATACGCCAGACCACCCTAATTGTGCCGAGCATGGGAAACCTCCACATAACCTGGCTTCCGGCTCCCACAAAAGACCCTGTTCTTCAAGGTGCACCTTCTGCTGCAAGAGGACCACGGCAAGGAGGTGCAGACGCAAGCGGAAGCGATCTCCGGCTTCGACCTCGCCTTCGTCCTGGAGCACGTCTGAATCCCTGAGCGAGACGGTCCCTGAGCGAGAGAAGAAGGCGCCGAGGAAGGCTGTGAAATCGGAGCGGCGGGACGGGCGGTTGCTGAAGATGGTGCAGCAGAAACTGGATGCACAGCAGAAGGCCATGGAACTGCAGTGGAGGGTGCTGGAGAAGAGGCTTGAGCTCTTGGAGAGGAGGAGCTCCGGAGAGAATTCTGCAGAAATCCCTCAAGTATTCACCGTGTCGCAGGGACAGCAGACTTCACTTCAGGTCGGATCAGCTCCCAGTGTGGTTGCAATAAAACAAGAAGAAGGGCCCATAGGTATCTCATGTGCCTCGAGGCCAATGGAAGAGCTTCTCGCATCCAAAGACCTGCAAGATCTCATAGGACGTGCAGCCAGACTCTTAGGGATCGAATTCCCCAGGTCGTCGACTGGTGATCCGCTTCCGACTTTGACGCCGGAATTTGAGGACCTGGTCCAAATGAGTTGGTCCAACCCGGCCAGCTCGGAGGCTTTCAGGCCAGAATTCTCAGACCTGTACAGGCTTCACGAAGGCCAAGCTCCGGCTTATGATCGTATGCCTCAAGTTGACGAGTTCATGTCTGCCATCTTTCAAGTGATCCAACCCACCAGGGACAAGGAGCCGCCGGATGCTGCCGAGCTCTGGCAACCCACTGAGGATCTCATAGAAAAGGCGTATCGGTCTGCCGCTATGCTGGCAAAGACAGCAAACTACTTGCGATACCTGTCGGACTACCAGAAGCGTCTGTTGACCGGGGTTTCCCAAGACCCCAATCCTCAGAAGCTGACCGATTTCCTCCACGAGCTTAGGCTCATCGGACATTTCGTCTCTCAGCTGTCATCACATCAGGCCGAACTTTCCGGGAGGATCATGGCAGTGTCTGTGGCTGTACGTCGGCAAGTTTGGATGGCCAAGTCCAACCGCAGGGATTCTCTGAAAGCGACGGTTTCTGATCTTCCGTTTGTCACTGGTCATTCGATGGGGGAAAATGGAGAACCCAGCTCAAGCGATGGAACGTGCAGACCAGAAACGTGATTTGTTTACCTAGGATTCTGGAGTCTGTGGAGTCTGAAATGTTCTATGCACTTTAGTTGTCTCCAATGTAATGCTTAAGTAGGGTGCTCAGTTGGCACAGGGGTCAAATGCACTACCCCAGTCATGCAGAGACTTGAGAACCAGTCTCAGCTATGCACCACACAGACACAATTGGTGCCGATCAGACCCAATCGACATGGTTGGTGACCCCCAGGTTTGCTCCTAGGCCCTCCTCCTCCATTAGGATCAGCGTTAACAAGTTAATTTCTGTATTTCCACGCTGCCTTCTCTTCTGGTTTTGGTCTTCTCTGAGGACAGGACTGGATGAGACGCAGCCAATCATGTTCTCATGTGATTCCAAGGCAGCCAAAAGGTAACAAATGCCCCTGCAGCGTACGGCGTTAACCCGCTGTGCCACTAGAGTGCCGTTGAATGGTTTGTTTTTTTTAATTACCTATAGCTCATTGATTACGTCAATTACCTGAAACACTCGATTCGCAGCGTTCACTTTAGTCATGCAGACTTCTGATGTGAAACAGTTTAGGCACCCTTTACCAACACTTCTTCTGTGTTCGATCTAAGTGGACCCCCTGCGAGGTCCTTGAACCTTGTCAACAGCTTTCAGGGAATTCGCTCTGCTCTGTACCAAATGCTTTGTTTCTCAGTGTTACCCGAGTATAAAAACTCCTACCTTTCTAGGTGTGTCATTTGTTTTGAAATAAATGTCTATTTAATTTTGCCCAGATGCCTGCCTGTATCTGTCTCCTGTATCCAACTAATTTATAGTGATTACTGCATGTTCTCCCTGTGCGTGCTCTGCTCCTGGTAGTTTGGGTTCAGCTGGTACACAGAAGCTCCTAAGTGCCCGCCGGACCCCAAGCTGCCACTGAAGAAGCCAGTTTTCTGTCTCACTCTCTCTCGCTGCCTCTCTCTCTGTCTCTCTCTCAATAGCTGTCTCTCTCATTCTCTCTCTTTCTCTCTCTCAATCTCTCTCTCTCTCTCTCTCTCTCTCTCTTTCTCTCTCTCTCTCTTTCTCTCTCTTTCTCTCTCTTTCTCTCTCTCTCTCTCTCTCTCTCTCTCTGTGTGTGCGCATGTGCGGCGTATGTAGCACATTATTCTACTTTTTCTTACTTTTAACTTTTTGGTGCTTTTTCTGTGGTACGGTTAATTTTATTTGCGGTTCTAGCTACTTTCACGTAGGAGCTGCTCCCTGCGGAGGAGTGAGATGGCAGAGCCGCTATCGCTATGGCACGGAGTTCGGTGTATACCGGGCTGAATGTTACGGTGGAGCAGGTGGTAATCGCGATGGGGAAAGTGGTGGGTAATAAAAACTTAGTGGCCACGTCGCGGATGAATAAAGCAGTGGTGGTGTTCATGAATAAGAAGGGGCTGGTGGATCAGCTGGTGGAACAAGGCATCATGGTGAATAACGAGTTTGTTACTGTTTCGCCGCTGGACTCCATGACAAGTCGGGTTACCATTTCAAATGTCGCCCTGTTTATTGACAACATTGATATTGAAAGGGAGCTAAGACGATTTGGAAAACTCGTGAGTTCGAACTACAAAACTGCAGACCTAGAGCACATGATTACCTTTAGAAGAACTGTAATCATGGTCCTAAATGAACCCACTTTAAACATCTCATTTAGAGTTAAGCATGACGGAAGGTCCTTCATGCTTTTTGCTAGCACAGGACAGATGAGATGCTTTTAATGTGGTGACTTTGGTCACCTGAGATCAGTGTGTACACACGGGAGAGAGGCACAGGCTGAAGAAGCAGGTACCAGTGCCACCCTAGCACCAGCCAGACCTGAACCTAACCCAAACAAGCCTAACGCATGGCAAAATGTGAGCACAGGGCGCGGGGTGAAACGCAGTGCCAGTAGTGCAGAAAGAGAAGATGAGAAAAGGTCTCATTTTACTAAGATAGCTGAACCCGAAACGCAGGAAGAGCAGTCCTCTGCGAGTCCTGAGGTTGAAGACGATATAGCGAAAACCCAAGAACCTCTCAGTAATATATACAGAATCTGAGGAGGCGGAAACAGAGCATGCTAAAAACATTACTGAGAACAGCACATGCTCCAAGAAAAATTGTGAAACTGCTCTAGGAGCTGCTGGCAATGGTCAAAGTGGAAATACTACTGACAATGATGAAATCGGCGTAGACGGCAATGGCGAACAGAGTGAATCTACTGTAAGGAACCTATCTTGTGAAGATCCTCATGGACAGTCTGACATTGATAGTGAGACTGAAGTGATGGGCGAAGAGAGTGCCTCAGATATCTCCGAGGTTATATCCCTCCCAGACCCTGATCAAAAGCTATACTCAGTACAAGAGTTAAATAACTTCCTGGATGGCAAAAAAGCGTATACCGATGTAAATGAACTAATTAATGGCTAAGCTACAGTGTGTGTGCTCTATCCCTTTTTACTGTCCTTTTCCGTTCTCTCTGCCCTCCTCTCTTTATGCCCATGGGGAAGTTAAGGATGGGATCTTTAAACATTAATGGTGGTCGGGACAAGATTAAAAGAGCAGCAATTTTAGAACTGATTAGGCAACAGAATTTGGACATAGTTTTCTTACAAGAAACTCATAGTGATGATACAAATGAGACAGAGCTGAAACAGTCTTGGGAAGATCATTTTATCTTTTTAAGTCATGTATCTAATTTTACTGCAAGTGTCACTATTTTAATCTCAAAAAACCTTGTTGTAAACAACACACAAGTATTTAAAATTGAAAAGGGACGCATTTTACTAGTCAAAATAGAAATCCAAGGCTCTCATTTTCTTTTAATCAATATCTATGTGCCAAATTTAGGTACGGAACATATTAGTAGTTTTAATAAATTAAAAAATAAATTGAAGAAAGAAAATAAAAAAATGTAATAGTGATGGGAGGTGACTGGAATTGCACTTGCAATTTTACATTGGATAGGATTGAACCACATTTTTCTTCTGCCAAGTTTTTAAATTGGTTATTAAAGTCTCAGCAATTAGTTGACCTGTGGAGGGAACAAAACCCAGGTGTAAAACAGTACCCCTGAATCAAAGTTACAGACAGCAGAATAAGTGCAGTGAGACTGGTTCGCTTTCACATTAATAAATCTGATAGGAATAGGTTTTTTAATGGAGGCATCCATCCAAGTTGCCTCTCTGACCACCATATGGTTACTCTAGATTTTTTATTGTCAGAAGAGTTTAAACCTAAACCCCTGTGGAGTTTTGATAACAAACTTCTGCAGGATGAAAATTTTTGTAGCAATTTTAAATTTTTTAGGAAAAATAGAGAGAAAAGAAATGCGATTTTGAAAGTCTGGCAACATGGTGGGAGGTCGGGAAAACACAAATAAGAATGTTCTGTCAGAGATGCACAGAGCAGATCAAAGCAATCATAAAAAATAGCTTACTCACACTAAATAAAGAAATAAAAATAGCAGAGCAGGAGACAATCCAAAACAACAACACTGAAGCAAGAAGAAGCTGGGAAGAAAAAAAGAAAGCACTCAGTTTCAACCTAAATGAGCAGGCAAAGAAGGCCCTTGTTAGGACCCGCTACTCCAGAATGAATGAGATCGATGCCCCAACCTCCTTCTTCTTCAATTTGGAGCAAAGACAGAGAACGCCTAACAAGATGCCGTACTTGAGGAGAGCAGATGGGACTTTAACCACAAACATTGGAGAGATGAAGGACCTTGCTCTGGATTTTTATTCAAAACTCTACTCAGCTGAAACAACAGATCCTGTCTGCAGAGAGGAACTGCTGAAAGACTTGCCGAAACTGAGCCTGGCACAAGCCGCACAAAGGCATTCTATACCTTTTACCAAAGAAAGGAGATTTGAGCTTCTCTCTCTCACAATCTCTCTCTCTCTCTCTCTCTCTCTCTCTCTCTCTCTCTCTGTCTCTCTGTGTCTCTCACAATCTCTGTCTCCTCCTCTCTCTCTCTCTCTCTCTCTCCCCCTCTCTCTCTCTCTCTCTCTCTCCCTCTCTGTCTGTGTGTGTCTGTGTGTCTCTCTTTCTCTAACTCTTTCTCTCTTTCTGTGTTTGTCTCTTTCTGGGTTCAAGTCATGATTCTCCACCTGTGTCATGGGTTTATTCAGGCTTTAAGGCACTGTGGATGAGAGCGTATCTAAAATGACTAATGTAAAATGTCTCAGTGCCTTGTGAAGGACTACCACCCTGTCCATATTGCTCTATTATTAATGATGGGGGCTGTTTTCTTAGCGTTGTAGGACGAGAGGACTCGGGGTAAGATGGAGTCGAGTCCGATGTGTCTGTCTAAGGTCATGTTAATTATAAACTGAACTTTTCTATCATTATTGATGACAAATAATCCATCCAAACAGCTCTTTTGGTTCCGGATCCAACCCATGAAGCCTTCATATCCGGTCTCATATCACCTTCTCGATCGCTTTACTCAGTTTTGCGTAGTTTAGGATTGTTCTAGTGTAAGTTATCACGAATCTGTTTGTTTCCGTTTATTATTATTATTATTGTTATTATTATTATTAATAATAATAATAACAATAATAATAATAATAATAATAATAATAAATGTATGAATGCATGTTGTTGCTTATATTCAGATGACTTTGTTTTGATCCTGAGTCAGCATTTACTCCCAAAACGTACATCTCCCTTAGTCTGAATACAGTATGTACTGCTCACAAAAAAAGAAGGACTATTTAAAAATAAAATATCTCCTAATGAAATGTCCGCTCATTCATATGGGCAGTGTAATAATAATCATCATCATTTAGGCTCATTTGTTTGATATATTTTATAGAATACATAATAAATGTAGTGCTATTACTATATATAAAATATATAATGAACGATAACTAAATTGCAATCTACGTTTTTCTTCTTGTATAATAAAAAAAATCTCGACGCAGTAACTAAACAACTGAAAGTCTCACGTTTGAGTCGGTTGCAGAGTACTGATCTATAGATCATACACTACGCTTGATTTCTGCTTGATGGCGTTTCGATCGATCAAATCGCTTCTAGAATAACAACCCAATCCGTGATGACGTCATTTACTATTTTAAGCTGTACGGTTTGGTGATTTGGTGGCCTTAAAGTATCGCGATGACGGGTTGGCTGTAACATCGCGTGGCTCTACGGAGCGTCTCAGTACACGTGGCACAGTGCGGGTCCGGGCGTCCTCGAGGGGAGGAGGGTGGGTTTATCGGTGCGCGCGCTGGATTGTGGGACGGCGACGGCCTAGTCTGTACAGACAGGCGGATTCCTCTCGGTGGAAGAGCTGCACCGCTTTCTGACCGCTCTACTCACACCTTTATCAGGCCATGGGGCAGGAGAATCTCATGAGCACGGCGGAGGATGTCGCGGATCAGGTAGGAAATAACGGGCCCGGTGGGTCCGTTCCCAAATTACCGCTGCTCTGCTAAAGCTAATTAGCGACTTGCAGCTGAAGTGGATGGCAGCTGCGAGAAATGTTGGACGGCTTTATTCAGCTTTCAGTCTCGACCAAAGGTGTGCCTTAAAGTCCTTGTCGGGAGCAAATCTTACTAGGCAGGCTTTGCTTCGTGTGCCTGAACGCGCAAACGTGTGCTAACGGAACAGAGGTGTTCGCGAAGTGAAACTTTCTACGAGTTCGTGATGTTTGTGTAGCGTGTTTCAGGTTATAATATATATATATATATATGTGTGTGTGTGTGTACATACACACACTCTCGTGCTTTAAACTGCGTGTCACATCACTTTAGTGTGTGGGGAAATCAAAACCAAGTGTAAACGTGCTGTTTATATAAATAAACGTGTAGAAAAGACCTCGGGATCAGTGTGTAGACGTGTATTGGTGATTGTGTTAGTGTTAGGCATCGCTTTATGGAGTGTTTTAGCTTATACGTGAGTCTGGATTTGATTGTGTGGCACAAATGTGCATTAAGCGCACACACACACACACACACATATATATAAAGGCCTAATTCATGGGTGTCAAACGAAACTATCTCCTGAAGGGAATCATTACTAAATTTGCAGTTTACAGAACTGAGCAAAACAATAACTAACTAAATAGTGCACTTTTTAAAAATAACCTAAGCAGTTGTACTCAGTATGTTTCGCTAATAATACAAATGATACAATGCTGCTGTTAGTAGTGCTTAATGTTAAAAATAGGTTAAAATTCAATGTAAAGGGATCATATTGTGTGGAAAAAAGCGCTTTTCGGGTTTGTGCTGAAAGGCATTTGGGTTTTAGGAGAACCTACCAACACCAACTCGAGAACATTGAAATCAGGGCGGTCAGGCTGTTTCATCGCGAGCCTGCTAGGTACAAAAACAGGGATTTAAGCTTTCCTAAGGACAGGCACGAATAAGGACGTGAGAATTTTCTGGGGTGCCGTTATGGAAAACGGAAATGATTTAGCGATTCTGAGAATTTAACTAACGAATCTTGTGTTTAGAGGCAAAAGCATCAAAGCAAGCGTTCAAAAGTGTTAGCGAACAAGAAATGGAGGCGATGTCGGAAGAAACAGCCAACGGGAAACAAAAAGCAGTCTCAGAAAAATGCAATAATAGTAAGGCGATGGTGACCCCAGAGGATATAAATTTCAGTGCTTATTTGTTAGTCTTACATCACAAGGTTGAAAAACTTAATCTTTTCCTGAATACCACAACTCCTTAGAATTGTTCTTAAGAAAAAAAAAAGAGAATTGCATTATTCTTTCAGAAGTACACTGTGTCGTAGGTTGTTTTTACATATATTTTTTTCCTTAAGACACTTTTGTGAATCTGGTCCCTGGTTCCCCTCAGCCTCGGAGGACAGAAGATCTGAGTTTATTTTAAGAGCAGGATCCCACCTAGAGTCAACAAAAACAAACGGGTGTGGCTACAGAGGTCTGAGCTTACTTCTTAATTATTTACACCGTTTTATTAACTTAGTACGTAAGCACAAGTGTATGGGACTGTAGTAACCTAGTGGTTAAGGTACTGGACTATGGACCAGAAAGGTCCAGGGTTTAAATCCCACCTGCCACAGTTGGGTCCCTGAGCAAGCTTCTAAACTCACAATAGCTTGGATTGTAAGACGGTATGACTTGTAAGTCGCTCTGGATAAGGACGTCTGATAAATAACATAAATGTAAATGCTTTTGTACACCAGATGTCATTCCTTTGTACGATTTATTCAAGATTGGTAATAATGTCACTGTCTTCTTTTGCTGTTATTTGATTCACCCAGTTGTCATTTAGGCTCAGATGATTGTGATTCAGTCACATGAAGAATCGTTTGGACAGGTCGAGGCCTGACAACATGGAGTCGATCCCTCACTGGTGAACAAAAGCCAACAACTTTACCTCTATAAACCGTCGGTTCTTTAACACGACCCTTTAAAAACCTTAACGCAGCAAATGAATACGATTGTGACCATTTGCCGAGTAAGGAACTGATTTCAGACTTGACACCCCAGTGGGGTGAGCAGTGGCTCTGCTCACTTTTGGCAACGGGTTCTCAAAACTAACCATTCTGATAAGTGCTTTAGAAAGGGCTGTGTTGTTACAAACGTTTGTCTAGAGGTAAATCATCTCACATTCAGCACATCACCATATAGTAACGAACTCACAATAACAATACGGGACGAACTACAACCTGCACCGATAGCAGCGCTGCTACACAAACCGTGTACAATCTGCTCAACCGGTGCATGGGCGGACTGTCGCACCCGTGGCCTGACTTGTTACATTGTACGTTAGTAAGAACGCTAGTGCATTAAAGTTAAGTCAAAATAATGATTGTTACAGATAATAAGGTCATGAAAAAGAATGAATGATTCGTATGAACATTCGATTGGGGCACCACAGGGACTGGGGAGGTGCTTGAGGAACTGGACTCTTGACCCTTGCAAGACCTTTATCCCAGAAATGTTTAGACTGTAGGTTCTATGATTAGGTCTGTTGTGTCACACGTAATGACTCTGGACTCTTGGAATGGGTCACTGGTGCAGGTTTAGGGCACGTTCCCATGTCCTTGTCTGAACTGGCTGGGCGTTAGGGCTGGGCAATTCATCGAAAATGACTCGTAGTCGACATTTTCGATTTAGTCTTTTTTACTCTATTGTATCTTTTCTGAAGTGATTTACGGAAGTGAGAAGAACCAACCGATGCCACATCCGGCACAACCACAAAGGCTTTAAATAGGTTAAAAAGCACAAAAAATGCCATAAACAGTTCATACGTGTTTTAAAATCGTGACGATAATGCGATTTTGAGTTATTAGGAGAAATGCTCCAGTAGTATTCATCTGCTCACAAAAAAGTAGGGGGAGCTTCAAAAGTAAAAACAAGGGCTTAAAAACTAACGACACTAAGATTTATGTTTAGATATAATATGTTTACTTAATTGATCCTGGAAGGCAGTGTGATGTATACTTGAGTGTGTTAACGGTGCTGCGGTTGGTGTGTGTAGGTTTTACATGGGGGTACGTAATCTGTAAATCACAGAACGTTTGCATGAGGGTTAATCTGTCAGACAGATCTTGTTGTCGTTGGTTCTTCCATGACTACAGAGGGAAGATGAAATAGAAATCTAAGCGGTTTGTTTACGTCGATCTGCTCTGATAATATTGGAGCGCCTTGTTACTACTGAAGTGTACTTGACGCTTAAGGAAATAATAAATCAAATCATTTGGGGTCAAATCAAGACACTTCATTTTTCTCTAGGGATTCTGCTTTTTTATTTTTGACCCGATTCCGATACTCTTGGTACTGATGTGGATTGGGCGATATTTTTTAAAGATAAAATCACAGTACTAAAGGCCTTTTCACGATACATGAAGGCGAAAATACACTGGTCGCGACACATTCTTAAAAAAAATGCACAAAAGCAATAGCTTTCACAGTGCACATGGCAGCAGCATTAAAAAAAACAAAAACAAATTGTAATTCCAGACCTAGTTAAAAGTGGCAAGATTTAATGCTGGAAATCAAGTTATGTTCTCCTGAACCGTCCCGCTCTCGCTGAATGTCCTCTCAGCGTCTGGTTGTTTTTAGTCACTCAGCAGTCTCGGTATTTATGAGTTTTAATGAAGGCATTAAAAAAGGCTCCATCTGACCTTCACATTGAGAGCCTGGCATCCGGAACTCTCACTTTTTATACCCACTTCATCCACGTGTACAACTGAAACTACAGAGTGCAAGGGGGGAAACCACCACTTGGAGGCGGCAGTTGACCTAATGCGCAAATTTGTAAAAGCATACACAGTCGGTGACCAGGTCAGGACTCGAACCAACCAGACTCTTAGGAGCTGTGAATTGATTGCACAGCGCCATGTGATTCCAAAAAAATGCAGATTGATTTTTTCAGTGTATTTTATTTACCAACGGTGTCATGGTGTCTTCATGATGTCGCGCTGAATCTAGGTCCAACATGAAAATACTTAATTTAAGAAATAACATTCAAGTAAGTAAACAAAACTTAAGAAACCGACTTAAACGGAAAGAAAGACAGAATTTGTTCAGACTCATGTTTTTTGAGGCAGTTGCACAAATCTGGCCAATAGATGTCACTAAAGCGTTGCGATTCGAAACCCAGCATACAGTGTTTTGTGAACGTTTGTGAGCTGGAAATGCTTTTTAAAAACTAAAAAAGTATTTTGTAAAAACTCTGAAATATGAGTAACTCAATTCACTATTTATATGGAGATCAGTATCTGTAATGACAAGGATTAAAACTGCCCATCACCTTTTGTATGAGGTCAGGATTATTATGTCTAGAGTCCTGCTACCTTTATACCAGATCTGTAATCACACCGTTCCTCCCATTTCACAGTCTGTGCTTGTTGTAGTTGCTCAATGGCGTCTTGGCGTAGAGACTTTTCATAATCGATGCTTTCACAAAACCTCTGAGGAACCTCACAGTTCTTGATCAAGTTTTATTCTGTGAGTCGCCTTACGCTGGCCATGTGGCATTTGGTACAGGGTCTTGGAAGGTCAGACTGCAAGGTTAGGGTGGGAAGAACAGAACGGCGCAGTGTGTACCGGCTCATGATGATATGGCACTCCTCCAGCCACAACATTCGTTATCAGACCTCAGGACGAGCTTAATGTGAGATTGTCTGGGTTCGTCATGACTCCACGTTAGAGAATGAATAAATAATGGATGTTAGAGTTCATGTAAACTGTGTTCTTGGGATTTTTGTGCGGAGTATCGTCTTTAAATGTTTTATCCAGTGTGTAAAATCACCGAGTGATTTATAGATGATACAGTGCTCTGGGTTAAGGGCCTTTCTCAAGGACCCAACAGCTACCGCTTAGACAGACCTGGGCCATGAACCCTCACCCGTATGGTCAATAGAAAGAAAGTAAATATTGCTTTGTTTTTTAAAGCACAGCTGTTCTAGAGATGGGAGATTTTGGTATCATTGGATTTTTAAAATGTTGGTTTATTTTCCCCCTTTTCCTCTTCTCAACCCAAATATGCGATCGGATTGGAATATTTCAGTAATTTAGCTGGTCCTGAGTGTCAGTCAGTGGTGGGAAATTAGTTTTAACTTTTTTCGGTGGTAGAAATTCCATGTTGTTTTCAGCTCCATTCGCTGATAGGTCATTATTAGAGGTCCGATGTTAGGATCAGATATCGGTCCCGATATTGCCAAAAATGAGCTGGATCGGATATCGGAAAAGTAAGCCAATCCATTGGTTCAGTCTGGTCCATTTTTTCTAAGTTTGTGTCAGTTTATAGCTGAGTTACAATAAACAGCAGGTGATAACGTACAACGTTTGGTGGTGGCACGCCAAAATACAATCTATATGAAATTACTGATGAATAAGCTAGAAATAAATGAATAACATCTAAATAAAGTTTAAGATGTTTGACTCCTTTTATGTTTTTTTTTTTTTATTATTAGCAACAAATAAATGGCAGCTTAGTACGTTTAAAATCTATTATGATATATTTGGTTTTTACAAAAGTCATGTTTAAGTCGACGCTCACACCATAAATCTCTCCCGCATGGGGAGGCTCGATATCAGATCGATATATCCATAAATATGGAGACCATCAACGAAAAAAAATGTTCTGCACATCGTGACGGTGTATGTACCCTTTAGACCAGTAAGGTCTAGAGTCCGTCCATTCTGCACCTGATCGGCGTCACGTCAAGTTATTGGATTACAGAGATCAAATTACAGCCTAAATGTGATTTCACACAAAAATAAACCAGCGTAGAGAAACGGCTGCTGTGTAAACCCTGGAAGGGAAAGAAGTATGTATTTAAAAAGCCTTCCGCTGTATGTTACACAATCTGGTGTGTGTTTGCACAGCAGAGCGGCTCGTGTTGACACTGGGAATCGCCAAATATTGTAAATACTCCTCCGTGTTATTGGCGATTGTAAAGGCCCAACAAACACGTTATGGATGTTTTTAGCATCCCCTCAGGTTTGGCAATGAGTGCTTGGTTTGAACCTGAAACTAAACATGGAGCGGCTCAACCTTTTTGCTCTCGAGCTTTGAGATCTGAATCCAAACCCTCTAGCTTTAGAAAGCAAGCCACAGGTGGTTCAGATATGCACCGTTTGGCTCAGCTTCCCAAAGTCCCTCCCTCTCAGTGGTCCACATCAGCACTTCGGGGCGAGCAGCGACCAATCCGTGCTCTCCAAGTACCACGAGAAAGCGCCGTAACATGAGACGTACGGAGCCTCTGGCCTATCAGCCCGAACTTCAGAGCTGTGAGGATCAGGCTGCTGTTTTAAAGAGGGTGTTACATTAAGTGCCGACTTCCAAACTGGGCTGTGTAATAAACTGTGTTTAAGGGAAAAACCTCAGACTGTGACCGTGCCCTGAATCTGGATATTTGTACTCAAGCTGCTCTAACTTTCCCTTTATACATTATAGACAAAACTAATAAAAAAATAAATTGAGAGATTCAGTTGGAAACGGAACCATGGTTTGTTTGTTGGAAACAGAGATTTAAAAAACAAATCATCAAACAGGCATTTAATATAGCTGCACTTGTTTAATAACCAGTACGACTGAATTTTTAGGGCAACGTGACCTTCGGTAGCAGCAAAAATAGCTTCTGCATTTAATGCTTATTTATTAATTAATTAATTTATATACAAGAGAATATGAACAAAAAGTCCAGTACATCCCCAACCAGAAGGCAAAAGAACTCTTAATAAAATCGTAACAAAAAGGAAAGAACCAAAACGCATCAGCTAACTTTCACGATGAGAAAACTGCTTATAGATCTGTGTAACAAAAATGAAAAGAAATTCAAATAATCTATGAAATAATGTTCTAGCTAGAGACACTGTTAACGTTTGTAATTTTCAGCATAATCCACATATTTAGCCAGGTGATGCCTCTAATCCTAACCATCATTATACAGCGGTCCCTCGCCACTTCTTCTTTGTGCATTGTGGGTTTCCAAAATATATTAATGGAAAAAAATATATAACGGATTTTTGCGGGACTTAAATTTAAAAATAATCACAAAATGTATACAAAATAGGAATTTTAACAATAAAGGAATGTCATACATGATAAAATATGAGGATTTACAGTAATTAGCTTTTGTATCTACTCGGTGTGTAGGATATGAGGTGCTGTAAGCTCGGTACGGACAGAGCATGTGTGATACGAGAGTAATGTAAAGAGAATGTTCCATTACTGCAGCTTGTTGCTTGAGTATTCAACAGTTAAAAACACTGCAATAGAGTATTTACTCAGTGGATGAAAAAACGAGAAGTAAGACTAGAGTCGCCTGAGTCGCTACTTGCCGACATGATGAGTTTTTATCTGTGGTGTTGTGTTCGCTGTTTGTGAAAGTTTCATTATAGACTGAATTCATTCAAGACCTATGATGCCACCCAAACGTTCTTCTGCGTACTTCGCAGATTTTCATTTATCGCGGGTGGTCCTGGAACGTAACCCCCACCATAAACCAGGAAACACTGTTACAAGCTTACAGGTTTCAGGAACGTTTTGGGGCAGCAGCGCCTACCCCAGGTCCTAGTGCGTCAAATTTAACCCAAACCATGATGCAAAAATGGGATGGTACAGCTGTCTGGTTTGATAATAAACGTTTGAGTCTTTTCACTTGAATTTCCGACGTGAGTTTCTGTTTCTGTTCACTAGATGGCGCTGGCATACTCACAGACACGTAGCTTTTTTTTTAAAGCTTCATTTAATTACAGTTTCTCAATTCAGATTTTTTTTATATGGGACCAGTATACAATATTTAGAATTGTTACTCCCACTTATTTTAACTATGGACATTCTACAGTAAGCTTAGGATAATAAACAAGATGGTCAAACAGAGCAATTTAAATCAGTCGAGCACACGAAGCGGTGTAAGAAGGACTGTGCAGAGGTTTTCCTTTACTGGAACGACTGTTTACTGTTTTAAGCCTAAAAATCGTCCACGCCCGGTACCTCTTAGTGACGGCAGTGTCTGTTCCCTGCAGTTTATCAGAGTGACGAAGCATTACCTGCCTCACCTGGCACGGCTCTGCCTGATCAGTACGTTCCTGGAGGATGGGATCCGCATGTGGTTCCAGTGGAGCGAGCAGAGGGACTACATCGAGGCCACCTGGAACTGCGGCTACTTCCTGGCCACCTGTTTTGTGCTGCTAAACCTTTTAGGACAGCTGGGTAAGTTTAAATTTAAACATTGTTGTTGTTGTTCTTACTTGATGACCTATAGTGACCCCACCATTTGATTCTAAATATTATTAAGAAGATTATAATCTAGCGGTCTGTGGTTTTTCTTGCAGGTGGCTGTGTTCTTGTACTAAGCAGAAATTTTGTACAGTATGCTTGCTTTGGATTATTTGGCATTATTGCTCTACAGGTGATAAATACTTTAAATGTTTTAGTCATATCTCATTGATATTGTTTGTAGTTCTAAATGGCTATAAATAAAACACCGATCAGCCAAAGCTTTAAAAATCTAAGGACGCACTTGTACCGCTGTTTTGGCATACCAAAAGGAGGAGCAGTGTTAACCCCCTCCAAACTTGTAAAACGATGCATCGTGATGCAAAATTGGGATAATGTGCACCCCTGAGCTGGAAACTTATCCAGTTAGGTTTTGAGTTCCTGTTATTACTCGTGTAGTTGCATTTTGTGAACACCAGGTGGCGCCAGATTACACGCCACGCTCACACGCGTACACGGCGCGAGACGAACCCTAATTTCATTTAATTGCAGGGAACATTTGTTAAGAATTAAGTCATTAAGAGTTCAGTCTTTTTTTTTTTTTTCATTCTTCGGATTTTAAAAAAGTGTTTTCACTAGGGTGTTTAAGGTGTGTTGAAGCTAGAGCGCTCTGTTTACCATAAAATTTTTGTCCTTAAAATGCAAAAGGTTGTTTTTTTATTGTTTAGAAACTTCAGAAATAAAAATGAATTTTTCAAAATCTAACATAAAATTGTTAATTGGCGAATCGCGAACTCAATATTGTAAATTTGATTTGTAACACCAACTTTTATTGCTGTCTTTATGGCCTGTTTTTATTGTTATGGCTGATCGGTGATTACCTTCTGTGCTTCATTAGAACCTTTTTTCTTCATTAAAACCATTTTTTTTTTTTTTTTTTTTTCTTTAGACCGTTGCTTACAGTATCCTATGGGATCTAAAGTTTTTGATGAGGTAGGTGCTACGGTGTACAAATCAAATTCGTAAATGCAGCAAGCTTTTTTCTGTTACTGTTTCTTTTTAGTCTATATCTGTCAATTGAAGAGTTTTATATTTTTGTTCTTAAAATAGCACGGTTTGCCTCGTCTTGATTGGGGGCGGGTTTGAGCTGTACTGCAACCTGCCACCAGAGGGCACCAGAGATGAGTCAAATGTATTATAATGCATATAAGGTCCGTTATAAACTATAAAGTCCTACAAATAATGAATGTTAAGGGGAAAAAGTGTGGGCCTGCTGTATGATAATCATGGAGAAAAAAAATCAAGCGCAATGATGTTATTATGAAACTGGGTTTAAATGAACGTAACTTGCTGTGACATTAAATAGGTTGGCGTTTTGGTTTGCCCTCTGGTGAACTTTGCAATGACAGCAGGCGCTATGAGAACGAATCGTTTTATGCTTCATTACTTTTGACTCGTCATTTATGGGCGGTTTCAAACACCGTTGGCATGCTGTTGTTCGTGTGCAGGAACATGGCGCTGGGCGGTGGGTTGCTGCTCCTGCTGGCTGAGTCTCGCTCGGAGGGGAAGAGCATGTTTGCTGGCGTGCCCTCGATGGGCGAGAGCTCTCCGAAGCAGTACATGCAGCTGGGTGGCCGGGTGCTCCTCGTCCTCATGTTCATGACCCTGCTGCACTTTGACGCCAGCTTCTTCTCGGTAAGACCCGTCTGCTTTTAGAGGTTTCATCAGCGTAGGAGAACATGATCACGAAAATGGAACATAGGCTCATGATGAAACCCAACCCAGGTGCTGAGTGTTTGGTTAGCCAAGCCAAATGATCCTTTCCATAGGATCTTCTCAAACCATAAAGTCTTTACCCTTTCTTGATTAAATTTTATGCTTAATTTGGAGTTTAACATCTAGCACGGTGATCATCCAGGGCTTAAACTCAAGCCTCCAGGCTTTTATTTTCACCATTTGGCTTCCGTTTTGGACCATTGAATACAAAGAGAATGTATGTGGATACTGAAGATGCTCCATGCTGTACATTTTAGGTTTCACTACAGGCTTGTGGAGCTCTGACCAACATTCTGGAGCAGTTACATTAAAGTATTCAGGAGTTGCACTGATTTGTAGTGATTTTCTTTTTTTAAAAGCTGAAAATGGACGTCTGAAGTTAAAAATGAGTGAACAAACGACACCAGGAGACAAAATCCACAATATACAGCCTGCATCTTCTGGGTCTTGAGATTTTATTGCTGGACATTGATCATCCTCAGTTTGTTAAAGACGCAGCCACAAATGCTTAATTTCTAGGGAGCTTGTTTGGTTTTTAAGTGTTCTTGAGTCCCCCTCGCTCTTTAATGCAGCGTTTGATCCAGGAGAGCTGACCTGCCACTATCTAACCAACCTTTTGCTTCTGTAGATCCTTCAGAACCTGGTGGGCACGGCCCTGATCATCCTGGTGGCCGTCGGCTTCAAGACCAAGCTGGCGGCTCTCACCCTGGTGGTGTGGCTCATGGCCATCAACGTCTACTTCAATGCCTTCTGGACGATCCCGGCCTACAAGCCCATGCACGACTTCCTCAAATACGACTTCTTCCAGACCACGTCGGTGATCGGGGGCCTGCTGCTAGTGGTGGCTCTCGGTCCCGGGGGCGTGTCCATGGACGAGAAGAAAAAGGAGTGGTGAGGAGGCCATGTCCTCCCAGACCACACCCCAAACGATCCACTGCCCGGGACGCAAGGACCCACCGTCTTTAAACACCGCGGCCCTTCGGAGCCAAGTTAAAATTCCCGAGCTGCCTGTTTGTTCCGTTTTTCTCCCCCTGTTTTTGCTTTTATTACTTCCGAGCGGCAGATTTTAGTCTCACTCTGATTAAGGAAAGGCCAAATTGGACGAGCAGTCCGAGCTTTCATTCATCTATTTTCGTCCCTCTCCCTCACCTTTAGAGCGTTACGAGGTCGTTCCTGGGTGGGACTCTGCGCTTGTGTTGCCACACGGTTGTTAGTTTTTTAAAATCGGTCAGAACTAGCTGTGAAGGTGTCCGCTTATCGTCCCGACCCTTTCTGAATTGGACTGGATAAGGTCTTGCGTTAAGTCCTTGTTTTGTCTGCTGTGAGAGGCGCGGTGTTTAAATAGGGCTTTGTGCTTCGGCCGCTATCCGGAATGGAAAGTGCCCGCTTTCAGACGGCCCTGTTTCATTAATACCGGACCGTACGAGTTTAGGCTCCTAATTAGTCATTTTGTCTGCTCCAGGCAGTGGCCAGAGAAATTCGGTTTATTCTTGCACCCCGACTGTCTCGCTCTGTTTTTTTTTCCTGTTGAAATATCTCCTCTAATATTGATTTACAGTTTATATTGTATTTTTTTGATTTATTATTTGGTTTCAGATCAAGGCGGACAAAAATAAAAGCAAAAAAGAAAATATCTGTGTCTTCCTCCCAAACTTTTGGCTGTTCACTTGGACAAAAGCGTCTTCCAAATAAAAACGTCAATTAAAATCAGGTGCTCGGATGACGAGGAGAATCGGGCTTGAGACCCAGCGGCCAGGTCGGGCATCGCACAGGCAAGGTTGGCACTTGGCCCCTCCTCCAGCTTCGTGACCTAGGTCGGGCATCGTGCAGCTTACAGATTGAGAGCTGGCACCGAGGAACCGCTGCCCTGTCACGATCAATTGTGTCTGATCCACAGGTCTGGCAACAACGACCAACACCCAGGTCAGCGGTGGATGAGTTCCGGTTGAAGCAGTGTTCAGGAAATCCATTATACATGCGTACAGTGCTGTGCAAAAGTTTTGGTCTGGACAAATCAGATTTATTTCTATAGCGCTTTTTACAACGGAGCAGTCTCAAAGCAGCTATACAATTGTAGATTATCTTCTAATATCTAAATACAGTCCCACAAACCTGGGGTGACAGTGTAAAGGAAAATCCCTAAACCATTTAAGGAGGAAACCATAAGAGGACCAACACTCCTCCCACTTGGGTGGCTTAAATGATAAATGTATGGATTAAATTAATTTACCTTGTAAAATGCGATTTCAGTAATAGTTAGGGGGTGGGGGTGTGAAGAAAGTAATAATACTGGTATAATATTTACAGGAAATAATCTTATAGAGGAAAGCAAATTTTCTGCAGGAAAAATTTTTAGTGCAACCCCCCCCCCAAAAAGTGGTTTCTTGGCTGCTACCCTTCTGAAAAGATCCTTCCTCGACATCAAGCTTCTTTGGGCTGCAGGAGCATCAACTGGGCGTCCTGAAAAAATGTCCAGATGCTGCTTGTAAGCTGTTTTTTTAATCCCTGTTTGCTAATACTGCATAATAATTTTCTGTTTAAATTCTACTAAAGACAAATAATTAGGTATGGTCATTATACCGTTGCTAAACTCTGAACTCTTAATGGTGTCCTCAGACTTTTGCACCATACTGTATGTACATATAACATTTAGTCTCTTCTTTGTATGTTTACATGTAAAGGAGTGTTTTACGAGCGAACTGCTTCAGTACAGAATCTAAACATGCTGTAAAAGCATCCGATTTCTTTTACATTACTTCCTTATGAAAAGCTGTGGCTGGGAAAACAAACGCTTCCTGTTGAGAATTCCGCATGAAGGAAATTCCTTGTTGCTCGGGTGTATCTGGATTGTTGAAGGCCTTGACATGTGAAATGATAAGGAAGAACGACTGAAGGACGTTGAATAAGAAAGGGAACAATGAAGAGGTTGCTTAATAAGGGAAAGACTTGAATTAAATTAATCCGCTGCAATGATCCGCGGCCAGTCTGAAATGTTTCTTCAACTGTCAGCAGGATGAGACTTCCCTTACGGGAAAAACCACCCCCCACCCTCTGTAGCTGGAGCAGCTTTAACTCTGGCTGTCCACAAGGTTTAGGAGCGTGTTTATGGTCCAGAAGAGCATCTATGAGGTCACATACTGATGTTGGACGAGAAGGCCTGGCTCTCAGTCTCCGTTATAATTTATTCCAAAGGTATTCTATCGGGTTGAGGTCAGGACTCTGTGCAGGCCAGTCCAACTTCATCCACACCAGACTCTGCCGTCCATGTCTTTATAGATCTTGCTTTGGGCACTAGTGCACAGTCATGTTGGAAGAGGAAGGGGTCAGCTCTAAACTGTTCCCACAAAGCCGGGAGCATGGAATTGTCCAAAATGTCTTGTTATTCTGAAGTATTCAGAGTTCCTTTCACTGGAAGGAACTAAGGGACCAAGCCCAGCTCCTGAAACTTTACACTTGGCACGATGCAGTCAGGCCGTACCGTACCGTTCTCCTGGCAACCGCCAAACCCAGACTCGTCCATGGAGAAGCACAATTTGTCACTATACTGTTATACTATACTATACTGTACGTGTATATCTAGGGTAAAAAAAAAAACTCTGCGAAAGAGATGTAACCAGCACTGATAATCCATCTGTTTGTTATAGGATTCCAAACTAAAGTTAGCATTCAAACACAGGCCAATCCAGATATGAGTTAGTATGAAAAAAACGGGCATTAGGTCAGACTTTCACCTCAACTTTCACCGTTCCACTAGATTTTGGAATGTCTCGTATTGGACAATAAGCCCTGGATCACAGTTTTCAGTTTCACACATTCTTCTCAAACCTGTGTCAAGGAGCTGAGATCGAGGTTTAAGCCAGACCAAATCTCCATCAAACTATTTGTTTATGAACTTGAGGGTCACTGTCTGCTAAGATTCCAGGTCTGTACAAGGGCTGTCTACATACAAACGGCCATGTTGTATGTCATGTACTCTGTGTGTACATGTGTGTGGTTGTGAGAGGAAATTATTGCAAAACCATGGAACTGCCCAGACGAGTCAAAATTAGGCCGTGACTCATTATTGATGAGCATCACAGCTCCAGCAGTCCTGCATGGCAGCGTGGGGTTTAGTTTCTCTAGTTCAGGTTCCTCCCACTTTCCAAGGATATGTTTGGTTAATTTATCTCTCTAAATTGGCTGTGTGTGCGCGCGCGCACGCCCTGCAGCGGATAGGTATTCTGCCCAGGGTTGTGTCTGAGGTAGTGGGTATAAACGTGTCTTATAACATGTTTATTACACGTAATGTACTTTAAAATGCTATTATTTGGTTCACTTTTATGTTCTATTGTTTAACTACTGTTTTTTCGTCTACTTTCCAGAATTTATTCCGGCTAGGTTATACTGCCCCCCTTTCCACCCCGTAATGAAATTAAACTGCTCCATGCAGCAGCTGGCTCTTACCCCTGACATTACTGTTAATAATCTACAGTAAACAGGAAGGTTGATTTTGTATTTAATTTAGTTAAGCTCTGGACTTTGGCTTGGCCCTTACAGATCCTTAATGTAATGTTATGTAATGGAATATAATAACGGGACTGGACAATAAGGTTACATCTCACCTGTGGGCAATTAGTTTCAATTTTGGAACAGGTTCAGATTGATCTCTACGGTTTATTTGGTCATTATTTAACAGGCCGAATATCCAGGATTTACTGTCGTTGTTTTCTTGTTGGCCGCACTCCTGGCCCCGCCCCTGACTGCACACCTCTGTTCTGATTGGGTCTCACAGTGTCCGCGAGCACTACCCAAGTATAAAAGCC
>JAUZST010024854.1:0-58428 GCA_034779995.1 Parotocinclus haroldoi
AAAGCTAATGTTTTTAGCAAACCTGTTTTGTCAGTGAAAGCAGTGACAAAAATAACAGTAGCTACGTACATGGTTTATATTCTCCATCGCATTTTCTGTCGTAATAGGTTATAATTTCATGTTGTTCGTACCTTTCAAATGCTGTAATTCGCTTTTTAGTTGCTTGTGCACGCGACTGTGCGCGTTAATGTTATTACGTGTTATTCCAAATATTGGCCAAAGTGTAAAGTAAGGGCTTGTTAATTGTCTTATGATCCTTTGGATATCCTTAATACATCTATTGGAAAGTTTAATCTTTTGCATATTAGGTCAGAAACATAGTGGAAATGTTGACTCTTGCTGAAAAATCCCGTCCGGACAGAATTTAGCGGCGGACTGGGATCGTCATCTCCGACTCATCATCACTTTAGAAAAGGAAAGTAATCATCAGTTAAACGGGAAGCGCTTTTTTTTTTTAGAGCTTTAGCTAAGTAGCGTGTTATTGATTATATAGCACTTTAAAGACTGAAAGCTGGGTATATTCTAAATCCACCCCGCAATAAATCGCCGCAATGAACGTTCAAGTGTACTTCACTTCTTTGCTTTCAGTGTATTTGTTTGTAGTCGTGTGGCTGGTAGAAGGCAGTAGCCCTACTAAAGCAACTGAAGAAGGTAACGTTACAGCTGTTACCGTGGCCAATACTAAATCCGTGGGAAACTTCACCCTGAACCCCAACAGTCTGGATGGATCCATGATTCAACGAGCTCTGTACGTTCTGATCGGCATCACTATCATCGGAATGCTTTACTTCCTCGTTCGAGCAGTACGGTGAGTCTCCTCAGGCCATTTGAATGGAAGCCAGCTTAATCTGTTATATGTACTTACCTGCAGTTTAGAATGACTCTTTCTGTACGTATCTGTTGAATGTAGTTACATTACCTGTACTTTCTGACTGACTCTAATTCACTTTACCCGTACTCACCTTCTTGTGTAGTTTATTTACTTTATATGTTCATACCTACTGGTTGTCCTGCAGTTAGTTTATCTGTGCTTATATACTACCTTTTGCTACGTTACCACTTAACTTCTGATTATAGTTATTTAATTTGTAGTTTTGTCCTTCCTGCAGTTTCTTTACCAGTTCTTTAGGGTATCCTACAGCCTTTCCTTCCTACCAGCTGCCCATCCTGTGTTGCTTGACCGGCTGTTATCTTAGTTGTAGTTATGTACAGACTGTGGTTACGGTACCTGTAGTTAGGTACTGTTCTGTCTTTTATCACTGCCTGTAATTCGTCTCTCTACCTGTACTCTCCTGTTCTTTTCTGCTGAGCGTAGATTTTTACTTTACCTGTACTTACCTGCCACCTGGCCTGTATTGCATTATCTGTATTTTATTTACCGGTACTTACTTGCTGCTTGTAGTCCTTGTACCTGCTGACAGACCGTTTGAAGTTTACTATCAAGATTGCATTGTACTTTTTAGAGTGGATGAGTCTGTTGCATGTTAAAAATGACATATTTTGTGTTTTTAATGTGGATGGGTTATTTTTACGTGTACTAGGAACAGTATGAGCAATACATACAGAACTCTGGGATCTAGACTGTAAAATATGGCTGCAAATACAATCAATAAGTAAAAAGTATATTTACAAAATTACATACATGCAATGTCATTCAATTATTTAATTTATACTGAGCAAAAAATATAAAGGCAGCTTATTTTTGCTTCCATTTTTCATGAGCTGAACTCAAAGATGTATTTTATGTAACAAAAGGCCTTTTTTACTCAAATTTTGTTCACAAATGTGTCTAAATCTGTGATTAGTGAGCACTTCTCCTTTGCGGAGATAATCCATCCATCTCACAGGTGTGGCATTAAGATACATGGCCAGAATAGTAGGCCACCCTGCAGTTTACTTTTTATGGTATGTGGTGTGTGGGGGGGTGGAGGAGGGGTATGTGTGTCTCACTGTATCTCTACGCATTCAAAATGCCATCGATAAAATGCACCTGTGTTCATTGTCCAAAAAATGCACCTTCCCATAACATAACTCCACCGGCACCATGGACCACATGATTCACAATGGTGGCCTCAGCAAACCGCTCACCCACACAACGCCATACACACAGTCTGTCATGTGCCCTGCACAGTGAAACCCTGGATCTGTGAAGAGAAGACCTCTTTAATATTCCATATGCCATAGAATGTGAACCTTTGCCCACTGACACACTTTAGACAAAATTGTTAATGATATTTGAGAGAAAATGTCCTTTTGTGTACATTGAAAAAAGTCTTAGATCTTTGAGATCAGCTCATGAAAAATGAAAAAAACAAAAGCACTTAGTATAAATTAAATAATGTAAGTATTACACATGATTCTGCAATTAAATTCAATGTATGCATTTTATGGTAACTAACTTTTAGAATATATACATTTAACAATTGTGTAAAAGTTGTACTAGTGGTCAAAATTATGGAGCCTTTGAACTGAATACAACACACCAGAGAGAAGTGCGTTGTGTAGATCTAGAGAATTAAAATATTATAGAACATATAACACAAGTAGACTAGCCTTTTTTTTAGGGTTAAAAAGTATTTCTAATGTAATTATAAGCAGACAAAATGAACACCTCAGAAGTACTGTATTAATGGTTAAACAGTTAAGAATTTATCTTGCCTGTAGTTGCTGCTGCCTGTGCTTACCTTTATCTTCTGAATGTAACCTAATCTGATGTTAGCTGCAGCTTGTGCATGTCTCCTGCCTGCATTTATCCAGTCTGTACTTATATCTTACCTGTAGTAAGATAACCCCTTGTAGCTGCCATCTGTAACCTGTGTGTGTACGTTACCTTCCGTTTGCCTGACTTTACTAACTGCCTGAGTACCAAAACTACAGAAATGTAAACCAAAGTTTAACCCGAGTTTTATGGTTATTATGTCCAGCTTAATGAAATAAACAAATACAGTCCCCGTCGCAATACTTGATGTCAATGAAAAAGAATAATAAGAAATTTACCTTTTGGTGAATTAGTTTGATCTCGCGCTTGAAAAAGAGAAAAATCCAACCTTTTAAAGCTTTAAGGAAATTATGTTGGAGAAAACCAAAATTCCTCATCATTTTTTTTTTACATTTTTTTAAACAGAACCACATGTGCCATAATTATTGCCACGTTTAATAAGTTTAAATAGCTGCCTTATATATCAGCTTATAAGGTTGGTGAATACAAAGCAGGGAATTTAAAACCGTTTTGCTATCTCCACATCATCCAAGGACTTGGGCAGTCTTTTGTTTACTCTGTTTTTAACTCTGCTTTTTAAAGGAGTTTGGTTTTTTGATCATGGGAGATACAGGCCAGACAGTTTGTTGAAAAAACAATTTTGATTGAAGAGCTAGAAGATAGCCTAATGATTCTTGGTAGAGGAAAACAGACTTGGGAGAAAAGCAGCTTTATAACATACAGATCCACCATACTTAACAGTAGGCATCATGTTATTTTTAAGATGACATGAACATGAGCATCATGGTGTATTTATTTATTTATTTTACATCAAACCCACCTTAAGTATGTGTTGCAAATGCTCCTTACCGTTTCATCCAAAGTCCCAGTAGTGTTTAGTAAACTCCAGATTTACCTGGCAAGCCTTCCTAATCTGTTGGGATTGAGTTGGCATGTAGTGACAGTTTTGGATATTTGATGACTCCAGGGTACTCTTTTTGTAATTCTCCAGCCGTTAAACTTGGGAATTTTTTTATTTTGCCTCTCTTCCATTGTGCCTGGAGATAAAATAAACATGGATCCTTATCCAGGCAAATTTTGTCACAGTTCCAGATTATTGGAACATTTTAAGAAATTCCCTTGTAGATATGAGCAGTGTCAGGTGAGTAGCTAATTTTTTAAACCAAGAAATATATTTTATTGTCCCATTTTTTTTTAATGTCTTCACCTAAAGAGCCAAATAACTGTGGAGATCACTGTGTATAATTATGATTATTCATTATTATGCAATAAGACTGTTGGTTAAGCAAGAGAAAAACATAATTAATTTATCATGTGATGTTTTGGACTGAGCATGATTCGGTTAAATTTAGTTTTCAGTGGCTTTTGGTTTGACTAATTTCACCGCGTCAAACTAAGATGCAGGATATCTCAGCTATTGTTTATCCAACATGCACAGTTCTTACAAGCACAAGCTCTGGGAATTGACTCAAGATTTCAAACTCATTAAGAACTAAAACCATTGATCCACGACTCTTTAAACTCCTGTCTTTTAAGCCTGAAGAAAGCAACTGTACCAAGGAAAAAGTATGGGCTCTTAACAAACTATGATGACACCGTAGAGATGGCTCACCTGGAGAGCGATGAAGAGGAGGACACAACTGTTTATGAAGCAAGATCACTAAGAAGGTGACGATGTGTTTGCGTGCTACGTTTTAAATAACATTTTTAGGTGACAAGCTAAGTTATCTTTAGAGCTCAGTATTTTTCCATTAAAGAAACCAATGAAATGGTTTTTTAAACCTGTTAAATATTCTCGACTTGTGTGGTTTTGTGTTTATCAGATGAGTATTTGAAGAAAAAGATGATGGTGATAAAGACAATCCGTGCTCACGTTTCACTGGTTTCTGTCAAGAAAGAAAAGAAATGATCGACATCAACTATGTCAGCAGCAAACTAGCATGGACCAAAAAATGACCAAACATATCTCAGAACATCTCAGTTCCTTCAACAAGAAGATGGACACTGTTGGTGCTCTGATGGCTTATTTTATTATTAACACATTACCACATGTTCTTTGAAGGAGCAGTGAAATAATCACTTAAACATCTAAACTTGCAAATGCAGTGGCGTTTTTCTGTGGATTTTCTTTACTGTTTGTGATTTGGTTTTAATTTGTCCTTTAAATGTTTATTATGCATATTCTGTTTTCTTTATATACGTGAATATACTGCTCACCTTAAACACCTGTCAGATACTTTTACCTCAGTAACAGTCCTTCAGTCTTGTTATTGATTCACATTGATCAAAAGAAATAATTAATATATGCTCTTTTTTTTTTTTTTTTTGGGTTAACGTTAGTATTTACCCATACATTCACAACAGTTACTTTGTTGCACAGGGCCCTGGGTTTGATTCTTGTCTGCATTTAATGTCTATGTGGAGTATGGAATGTTTTGACTGTGTATGTCTGGGTTTCTTCTGGGTATTTGGGTTTCCTCCTGCTTCCCAAAAACATTCCTGTATATTGAATGGCTACTCTGTACTAGGTGCGAGTGAATAGTTGTTTAATTTCTGGAACAGCCTACAGAAATGTGATATTTGTTTGATGATGTAAGCACTTTGGTCTTTAACAATTAACAATTTTGCTTTACACCCATGGAAGCAACAACCAAATATATTTACTTTAAAGTGAATGCAGGTTAATCTAGTTGTTTTGTTTGAACCTTATTTATTTTTTTTTGTTAACAAACATCCTGGGTACACGACTCGTTATTGTCAGTGCCATTTGAAAGATATGCATGGGAAGCTCAATATTTGGTGTTCACTGTTCAGAAGGTGTGCCTTAAGTGTCTGTCTTTGACCCATTTGACTGTAATTTAAAATGATCCGTAATAATCACATTCTCTAATCTCATTCCTATATTGTCAAGGCTTTAAGTTCTTTATAAAGTAAAAAATATTGCATTTAATATATTTCTAAATCACCATTTAAAAATTCCACTGACAGGTGGTGGTAAACAAGTAGAATTTTGCTGTAAAATGTATATTTCTGAAATTCAGAAGTGTTCATCTTTGTTAAGGCTTTAAGGAGAAGATATGATGCCACACTGGGAGTATAAGCCATTAGTTTAGTATCTTCTGCACACTCCTCTCACTAATACTGTGTTCTATTAGAAAGAGAAATGCGGAAGACCGTTGAAGCAAAATGAATGTCATTTTTAAAAGAACTTCTTGTCCATACTTCTACAGACAGGAAACGGTGCAGTTCCATTTTTTTAACTGAGTGAGTAAAGTCACTTTGTAAGACATCTTTACATAAAGTCTGATGAGCGAGGTTCTTTGTACAATGGAATGATTGTGATTCTATGTTGTGATGATGAGGGGCTGAGCCTCTGCTTTTCTTACTGAAAATCTGATATAGAAATGTAATGATTTTGTAGAAGTTCTTTTCAAATAAAGACTTTTCAGCTCATTTATTGTGTAAAATTTGTTAAACATATTTTCTTAGTTCGCTGAGAAACTACTATTACAGGTATGCTCTATCTATCTGTTTAACGTTCATTCACTTTAATGACCAAGGTCTTCAAAACTATAATGAGTTATAAAATGAAATAAACATCTGTCTGCTTTACGTCCCATTTCTGACAACCATGTTCACAGAATGTAATGTGGTCATTAAATGCACATAAACATTTGTGTTATTAGTATTAAGTGGTGGTAGGGCAAAATGGTAGTAAGTACTCCTTACTCTGTGTAACTCCATTACGTCATTGGCAACCCTCGTGGTAGCACTGCTGCCTCATGGCAAGAATGTCCCATGTTCAGTGCCATGTGTGGAGTCTGTATGTCCTCCCTGTATGTCTGCATGGGTTTACTCTGGATACTCCGGTTTCCTCTCACAGTCTATTGAAGCCGGTAACCAAAATAAACAAACAAACAAGTGGTGGCAGAGTGCTTACCACTGCACACAGTGATTTGATCTTGGCGTGACTGCTGCCTTGGTGGAGCAGTTTGCATGTTCTCCAAGTCTTACTGTGTGTCTGTGTCCTGCGATAGACTTGGTCTCTGTGGTACCCTGGCCCACCAAAACCATGAACTGGATTAACTAGGTGTAGAAAGTGAGTTATTATATTTGATATTAATTGTAGCCTCTTTATATATCTTTTGACCCAAGTTAAATTTAACCATGACCATGTTAAAGTGTTACTTTGTAGTGATTATTTATCTGTTGTTGACCTTAATCATATTAAACTGTTACTAAACCTTAATAATACTGTAAGAAAAATTTTAAATACATTACCCTGTAGCATTACTGTAGCATTCTCTGACCAATCACTGCATAACAAGTTCAGTGTTTTTCCCTGTATAACAGATTGCTGCAATTGTTTTAACTCTTAAAAATGTAACTTAATCTTCTGCATTTTTTCAACACTGAATCTAACAACATACACATTAAAGTATTCATAATGAGTAGTGGTCAATCTCAGGCAACTTTTCTCTTATTTTGACATTTTTATTTTATTTTTCCTGTTCCTGATAATAAACCTGATAGTAAACTTTTTTGTTTTCAACACAGAATTAGCAAATGTACAATAAATAGTTGTAATTAAATACTAGATATTAGGACACATTGTAATGACTCAGGGAAATTTTTTCACCATAAACAAATACATATAACAACAACAATAATTTCAGGAACAGGATAGTAAGTTACCCTATTATCCTTTTGAACATGTGACGTAGAAGTGGAAATAAGTTAGGGTAACGGGACTGTCATGAAAGCCTGAAAGACTTTTATAATTTTACAATAGAATGTAGATTTATTATTAATATATTTAAGGCATAGATGGGACACAATAATGCAAAAAGAGACTTCTGAATGATTTTAATTAGTATGTTTATTTGTAATGATAGAGACCAGGGACAACTAACAAATACTATTTTCTGTGTTTTAAAATAGTTTTTAGTAAGGTTTTAAATTACATACCTTAAATTTGCAATAGTGTCACTGTGCAGGACACTTTTTTTACACTTAAATTCTTTGAATGATCTATAAAGATAATGTCCTGGGGATGGACAGACGTGGCACCCATTCGGTGGAATGAGTCAGTTGCTGATCAGTTTTTGTTGTGGTCTTTTGTTAGATTTAGAGCATTTTGGTCTTGAATTAAAATGGATCACGCTGCTTATTTAAGTACAAATGTATGAAGAGTGCTGGAAAAAGTACACTTGCTTTTTATACACTGGTGTATACCATGTGATTGCTAAAGACACCAACTGCTACATTTTTATGTATACACCCATTTTAATTAGTGATGCCTTGTTTCAGCCGCGGTCACTGCTAACATGTTTATAACTTGAAGCGCAGCGGAACGGAATCAACACGTCACTGTCTGTAGAATGAGTACTGAAGATGAATCACTGAGAGATCACCTACCTAGATAGCTCACATCAGTGCCTGACACTATCTCTATCACTTTAAAAAAAAGATCTGGTGGAAAATCTAAGTATTTTGATGTAATCTTTGCATGTCTGCAATATTTTGGCTATATGATGTATTATATGCATTACTTATTGTAGGCACCACTTTCCTTTTCTATTTTAGTTATTAAGCTTAGTTGGTTAAAGCGTCTGTCTAGTAAACAGGAGATCCTGAGTTCATATCCCAGCAGTGCCTTTAACATGTTTCTGAAACAAAATACACTGCTCACAAAAATTAGGGGATAATGCACCTGTCTCATAAACAGGGGAGTCTGAAATATATATATGGGACTGTGGTGGATTAGTGGGTAAGGTGCTGGACTATGGACCGGAAAGTCAAGGGTTCAAATCCCACCTCTGCCACAGTTGGGTCCCTGAGCAAGGCCCTTAACCCACTATTGCTTGGATTGTAAGACTGTATGAGTTGTAAGTCGCTCTGGATGAGGGCGTCTGCTAAATGCTGTAAATGTATTTAATATATAATTGCCTTCTATTCTGTTCTATTCTTCTTTTGGGGAGTTGTCATAAAAAGCCACCAGGTGGCGCCCCCTGTCTGTCTAAACCGCCAGACACTAAACTTCATTCAAGCTGAGAACGCGATGTGGACTTCATTTATACCCAGGGCTTAAATATGGCGTGACTATGCTATATACGCTACTATATATACTACTCACAACAACTAAATAATAACAATAATAATAAATCCCCTAATTTTTGTGAGCAGTTTAGGTTCAATCAATGCATTGAAAGAATGTATTTAGATTTTCTCATTCAGAGCAAGTTACATTTGAGCTAACCAGTAGAAGGTTAAGGGTTAAACCATAGCAGATTGGTAGGGCCAGGGTAATAACTTCCTTCTGGTAGGTCTTGTAGGTTTCACTGCGATTTCAAGAACTCAGATTGTTGGATCCAGTGCAATGATAGAACCTTACTATGTACAGTCACATGACCACTTAAAGAAAGAAAAGCACCTAATATATGGAGATCACTTTAATTATGACCACAGAATTTATTTTCACAGCAGTGAGGGACGATCCTTTTTGTTCTATTATTGTAATAATCTTAAATAAACTGTAAAGTGGGCTAAATCATTTTTTGGTAATTAAATGTTAGATTAATTAAATGTACTTACTTGCATACAAGTTTACAAGGGTTTTTATGTGCGCACACATTATTTATTTATTTATTTATTTATTTATTTATATAGGTCTGTAATTTTTTATCGTACGTACACTTAACTGTGAGATACAGACAGAAAGAAATGATTCATAAAATCACATCCAACCTGTGAGGAACCCTATGTTTGCAATTACAGAGGTCAGATGTTTCCAGAAGTTTTTGACCAAGTTTGCACACACTGTAACAGGGATTTTGGCCCACTCCTAATACAGATCTTCTCCAGATCTTTCACGTTTTGGGGCTGTCGCTAGGCAACATTGAATTTCAGTATCCTCTAAAGATTTTCTGTTGGATTCAGGTCTGGAAGCTGGCTAGGCCACTCCAGGACCTTGGAATGCTTCTTACGGAGCTACTCCTTAGTTGCCCTGGCTGTGTGTTTGAGGTCATTGTCATGCTGGAAGACCCAGCCATGACTCATCTTCGATCCTCTTGCTGAGGGAAGGAGGTTGTTGGCCAAAACCTAGCGATACATGACCCCATTCATCCTCCCTTCAATACGGTGCAGTTGTCCTAACCCCTTTGCATAAAATCACCACCAAAATATGGTGTTTCCACCTCTATGATTCACGGTTGGGATTGACCAGGTCCTCCCACATAGTTCTGGGCTGATTCCTAGTTTCTTAGAATCATCTTTACCCCACGAGGTAAGATCTTGCATGGAGACCATGGTCGAGGAAGACTGACAGCCATCCTGTGTTTCTTCCATTTGCTAATAATCACAATAACAGTTTTTTTTCCCTTCTCTTCAAGGTGGCAATTTATATAAACTCCAGATTATGAAGAGTGATCAGATGAATTGCAAATAATTGCTTTAAATTATTCCCTGCCAAGAAAATTAACTTATCACAAAAATTACTTTTCCAGCCACTGCATTTCAGCCCAACAAAACGACTTGCTAACATCATTTCAGTGATGATCTCATTAGCTAGGAAAAAAGGTTAATGAGGTCAAGACAGCTGATATCACACTGTCATGCTGAATAAAAGAGCATACTGGTTGCAGAGTGGAGCTTTTAAGTTTTATTTCAAGGAAACACATACAGTTATCATTGAATTGTATTAAAAGGGTTACACAGGCAAGGACGGAGTTTGCTCAGGGATGGTCAAGGGTAGGTGTGAGTGCATCTGAGTACACAGTCAGGCGAATGCTTTTGGATGATGGCTTGGTGATAAGAAGGTCAGCATAGAATCCACTTCTCTCTAAGAAAAACATCAAGGACAAACTGACATTCTACAGGAAGTATAGGAATTGTACTGCAGAGGACTGGAGTAAAGTTATTTTCTTAGATGAAGCCCCCTTCAGACTGTTTGAGACATCTGGAAAAATAATTGTCCAGAGAAGAGAAGGTGAGCACTACTATGAGTCCTGTGTCATGCCAACAGTAAAATATCCTGAGATCATTCGTGTGGGGTTGCCTCTCATCCAGGAGAGTGGGTTTGCTTAAAATTTTGCCTAAGAACACTGCTATGAATAAAGAATTGTATCAAAACATCCTACAACAGCGACTTCTCCCAACAATCCAATAGCAATTTGGAGATAAACAATGCTGTTTTTCAACATGATGGAGCACAAAGAAAAAATTATAACCAAATGACTCGGTGAATAAAACATTTTGGGTCAATGGCTAGAAAACTCCATAGATCCCATTGAGAATCCTCAGACAGTGGACAAACAAAAAGCCCAGAAACTGTGATCAACTAACAAGCACTGCTTAGTCAAGAATGGTTTGCCATCATTCAAGATTTCCTAAATTGATATCCAGCTTGCCAAGGCAAATTGCAGAAGTCTTAAAAGAGACAATACTAAATATTAAATATTTGCATAAACTGGATGATTTTGTCAATAAAAATGTATTTAATACTTATAATTGTTCTTCATTTATACCATTATATAAGCTGACATGGAGTCTACAAGTTTGTGCATAAATGCTCAGTGGGGTTTAGGTCAGGTGACTTTGGAGGAAAGTCCATGACAGTCCTTTATCTTTGTTGGTCTTTAAGTACTCTAGTTATTGCAATGTTACGGGTGTGTTTTGAGACATGATCCGGATGCAGAATAAATCCCCTCCACAAAGTATTTTTACAGAATTTTGGTCCTCACTGTGCTGAATATTTGCACATTGCTGTCTACTTACCCAAACATGCAAAAATATATAATTTGGCATATTTATCCAGTCAAAAGAAATGGTTTCTAATGTTCTGGAGTCTTATCGAGTATGTGTTTTCTCCAGGGTTAACAGGTGTCTTTGGCCTGGATAAAGCAGTTATTGAACATACAAATACAACATACTATGGACTATGTATTTGTGGATGATTAGATTTGTTTTTCATTGGACTAAAGAGTCAGAACTTTCTTAGTTAGACACTTCTTATGTCTATACCAGTGTGACACAATAGTGCTATCGGCTCGAATTTGTGAATTTGGGGGGGAATGGATTAATGTGCACCAAATAACACCACAAACAAAGCTTAAATAAAATGCAGTTTATAAAGAGAGGGCAGTCTAAGGGACATACTTGTTTATTCGTTTGTTCTTAGTGCAGCAGTGTGGTCCTGCTGTGCATTTGATGCTTTTCAAACTGGTTGAGTGTTGTCAATGGATCATACTCTGTTGTTCAGGTTGTGTTGACAGATTCTCATGAAGAGCAATGTTTTCTACTACCTTCTCCTTACCTTTTGTTCTTCTGGCTGCTTTGTAAACTCTGGAGAGGGTATACAGATTAGTGTGGTCCCTTAAAGAGCTCTGCTGGCTGTCCTTGGTTATTTGTCTGAAGAGTACCATGCACAGACTCCAGCATGAATAAAGTTCATACACGAGCAAAGGTAAAGGATAGCAAACTTTGCTGTTAAATCAGGTTTAAAAGAGTAGGATTTAAACCTTAACATTATGGAATAACAACCATACAACCTATACATTGTACAAGTATACTACTGATACATCCCTGTTTCCTTACTATACAATTCCCCAAGCTCCAATAGATATGTCACAAAGTTCTCAGTAAAACAGAAGCTGGCTTGTTGATTTAGTGTAACTATGAAAGGTAAGGGAACTGTTGTGTCATTATGTTCTTGAAGCAAACTGGTTTTGATGGTGTTACTGCAAAACCACTTACACAGGGACCTTATCACAATGGAACAACTTGAGATTTTAATAGTAGACACATCAAGGCAACTGGGTGCTAGACTATTCCATAAACACAGTTGATATTTAAAATCTTTGCATACTGGCGTCAAATCATGTCACATGAACTAAACTACACTAAACTACACCACGTACCAAGGAGCTGAAATCTAATGAAATTTAAAATTGTGACTGTAATTATGATATAGAAGTGGTGTATTAGAGTGCAGTGGATAAGGCTGCTGGGAAAAACTCTACTGTTGAATGAAAAACTGGAAAATGTAATGGAGGCTGCCTGTCGACTGCCTTTAGTCTATATACAAGGTGAGATGTGGTTGGGCATGGAGGCATACAGATTCCGTATGGTATGTGGTGGCACATTTTTTCCTACAGATGTAGAGGCTGGACCTATAGATAGAATACTCTCTGTTGTCCCAGCTGGTCCCATAAATGCTTGATTGGTGATACATTTGGCGCCTGGGAAATTTGCAATCTGGTGGAAATATTCCTGGGAAACCCTTGCTGTGATTGGCCAAGCGTTATCCTGATGAAAAAATCCAGCTGGAAGCCCTGCCATTAGAGGCAACATGTGCCCACAGGATGTCCTGCACGATTGTTAGTGTCCCTTGTATTACTAATAGGGGTAAGTGAACGTTGTATATTACAGACTTGATCCAAACCGTCGCTGGATCCCAAACAGACCATGGGTTCATCACTAAAGACAATACGGTTTTCAGCAGTTCATGTTTCTAGTTCATGACATCTCTACAAACTAAGCTGACAGTAGCTGGCTGCCAACAGCAAAACACATAATGGGTACGGTGACAAAGCAAATTGTCTTCTGCTAGCAACCTTGAAATGGTCTGTGCAGAGAGAGGGATGTGTAGTGAAGGTGCCACCTGTGTCTGGATGGTGGAAAACGCAACTGTGAGACCTGCTTGTGCCTGTGAGCAGATCAAACAATTTTCTTTATTAGTAATTTGTCTGGACTGTCCAGAGCCTGTTTGCCATGTGTGTGCCCTCATTGAGCCTCTGCTCCCAACACCTCCTAACAGCTAGGTCAAAATGGACTAGATGGCGACCAATTTGTCAAAATAACCATCCTTCTCTCCCTAAATCAGACCTTCTTAATCGGATCTGTTTAGTGCCCGGTCAAACCTATGGTAGCGGACTCTACTGAGTGTCTTGGGGCAACACATTTCTCCTATGTTTTACATGTTAAACATGCAAAGACCTAGTTTTGGTTTAGTATTTGTGTTATATGATGTCAGAATTTATAGTTTTCCAAGCTTGGAGTATTTTAAAACGTTCCTTTTTTAAAAAACATTTTAATGATTTCAGATATTGCAAATAGTATTAAAGCCTAAATAAATCACCCTTAAATGGATTATTTGAGTATATGATAGTACTACTTATCATCACACAAAAATTACTAAAATGATTTTTTACTTTGACAACTTAAAATAAGAAGTGTGGAATTAAATAACGTAATTGAGTCAATTCTGTTGTATATAGTTTAATCTAACACATCATCAATAAATCATAATTGAAGCATGAATACATTGGGAATTTTCATACATGCTGCTTAGCAAAAAGTTTTAAAAATGCTATTCTTTTTTTTTAAAAATATATACATTTGTCAAACAGGTCAAATTCAGGAAAGTGGATGAAATGTAAGAAATGAAATATTTCTGACTCTTATTCTCCTTTAGACCCTAGTTCTTGCTCTCTTCATCTCTTTCTCTTGCTCTCTCACTTTCAAAGTCTCAGACGAACTTTCGTCCTGACCTTGCTGTATGTTGGCTTGCCGGGGCTGCCTCTTCTTGACGAAGTGCCACAGGGGGACATAATAAACTGCACCCTTTTCATCCAGCACACAAAGGCGGTGAGAAGAAGACTGAGGACTCAAAGGAAGTAACACAACAAAAGAGACGAGACCCATAGATCTACTGAGTGGCAAAGTCTCTCTAGCTTGCTCTCTTATTCACACATACATAATCACAAACGGTCCCTTAAACAAAGGTCAGTTGACTGATTAGGTGGACTGGGATTCCATCAACATTTGTACTTTTCTATGAATGATTTTTTAAAATATTCAAATATTGTATAAGGTCTACAACCAAATGATCAGTTTATTAATTGCAACTCCTTGTTCCTACACTATTTGTCTATTTTATCGGTTTCACTTGCCATACAGAATTGTAGTTCTATGATTACAGAATCTAGTCGATTTGTTTTTTTACATACTTTGTTAGTCCCTTAAGTCTGTTCTCTAATGGCCAGGACCCCCAGAGATCAGGCACTATTTGAGTAGTGGGTCATTCCTAGCACTGCAATGACACTGATGTGGTGCAGTGCTGCTGGAGTATTTAAACATTTTGTTTACTCACTCAGGCTTAACAGAGCCATGTTACAATAATTGTCACTTACAGAATTTAAAATGTATAATAGTTACTGAAGCATGGGCTCATTTATATTTTACCTTTTAAATTCACCCCATTGTTTAGGAACTTTTATGCAGTAGCTAAAGCTTTAACTGGGTCATAAATATGAAGTGATTTGTAAAATGGTCATAGAGGATTGTGTCTTTCACATCTTGATAACTCCCTTGTATGTTTAGATTAATGTTTAATATCAATACAAAATATGTAAGTAATTTGTCCCTAAAAAACAACAAAATATTTTGCAACAAAATATGCATAAAGGTACTAGTTAGTACATATACATACAAACATACATGCATACATAAGTGTGGCAAGGAAAATATTAAGTGCAAGGAATGTATATGATGTAATTATTTCATTAATACCAGAAGGTACTTATGGATATACACTCACCAATCACTTACACCTACACCTTTCTACACACATTGTCCATTTGATTAATTCTACTTGCCATACAGCTGCACTTGTAGGACTGTGGTCCATTTATTTCTCTGCATGCTTTAGTCCCCTTTAGTCTGTTCACTAATGGTCAGGACCACCAAAGAGTAGGTTCTACTTGGTGGGTGGATCGTTCTTAGCACTGCGGTCACACTGATCTGGTGCTGGTGTGTTAAAGTGTCTTAGTGTTTGTTTTGCTGGTACGTTTGGATCAGACACAGCAGATGCTTTATTAGATACATCTACCTTATTGCTCAATCTTGTAGACATAAAGAGACATCCGATCTATTGTTGCATCCAATTTGTGTTTGTCGTCCTCTAATCCTTCACCACTGCTCACAGGATACTACCTACAGGATGCTGTGTGCAAAAAGTCACACCAGTATGGGAAAAAGATCCACCACCCAAATAGTACCTGATCTGTGGTGGTCCTGTAACCCTGACGATTACAGAACAGAATAAAGGAGACTAACAAATGTAGAAATCTGTGGAAATACAGACTACAGTCTATAGTCTATACAGACTACAGTCTATAGTCTATACAGACTTTAATTGTTGAGGAAATATATCTATATAATACATGGAACTAATAAAATGGATAGAAAGGAGGACATGTGCCTTATAAAGTGTTCAATGAGTGTATTCATTATATAGCAGTGGCATTTATTGTAGATGACCATGCTGGACTGAATACTGCATTTGCACAGTGCTCTGTGAAAATGCATTCAATATAAGTTCAATATAATTGTAATTTGCCTTTAGTTGCTTTTAATGTTCCTTATTTGCCTACTAGTACACATGGTGGCAGCAGTGGTTGAGCTTCCAAGTAAGCAAGAACTTAGTATACATATTCTTTCTCTGTTATTTACAAGTATATTAATATATTATTTCAGCTACAGTAGAACTGTATATAGAACTTTTTTGTGCCATGTTATTAAATCAGAGCCTAAGAGTGCTGTTAGAATATTCTACATTTTAAGCATTTTTTTCTAATGCATGTACTTCTTTTTAAGATACATAAAATAGCACATTCCTGTATCAGTGAAGTCAGAGGTGAAATACAAACCAGATTAAGTATCATAAGTAGAGAAGCTATGTACAGGCTTATCAAGACTACTGTTAATTAAATATATATAAGAGGTAAAGAGATCTACAAAAATAATAATAAAATATACAACAAATTATTATATCAGTGCCATTTCAGTTCAAAGACATAAGCACTCAAGCCTCGTCTTTAAAATACTTCTGTAAGAGAATGAACTGATGATGTGGGATCTTATACAATGTGTGATATGTCCCAGTCTATGAAAGCTGATTTAGTCCAGCAGTGGGGCCTGTATTATCATGCACTGTTTCACATCAGGAGTTGAGGATAGAGATGAGAGGCTTTACCACTGAGAAGGTTGACTGGATCAAAGAGTACACACACTCCTGTGCTTTAGAGTAAAATAAGGGGTGGGGGAAGAGGATAATAAAAAGGAACTGAAGCGTTTTGGTGGTAGTAAATCATATGGAAATGAGATGGAGAGTTTGGAACTTTGGAGAACAGAAGTTAGCCACTCTTCCAATTCTTCTATCTGCCCCTTATCCACCCTCCATTCTGCTCATCCTCTCCCTTTCCTCAGTGCTCTGTCGCTTTGCACACCCTGCTGAACAAAGCTGGATTGTGGGAAAGCGTCTGTATGCCAGCTCGGTCACACACACCAGTCAAGCGGCATGCATTCCACCCAAGTCATTTTTGGGCTGAATTTTTACACCCACATTTTTTTTTTACCCTTTTTAGCCTAATCCCTTGCTAGCTGCCCATCCCCTCACCACTTTCCCCATTTCTCCTTATGGGCCCCTCTGTCCCGCCTGTCAGTGCTTCCAAACTTCCCCTCCTAAGGCTGACGGACAGTTCAGAGGAGAGAGGGGACACAGCGCCGTTCAGTAGTCTTTTTCATGAAAGTGATTAAAGATTTCTTTTTCTTGGGGTGGGGGGCTCCATTGACTACCTCTTTTTTTGAATGTCTCGCTGGGACAAAAGCTTCCAGCCACTGTTTTGGAACATGCAACCTCCTCTCGAGTGGAGGTGGGACTGTAGATTAGGAAAGGAGGGGTACTCTGCCCATGACCTTTCTCTTTTTTTTCAGCATTTGATTATGAATTAGCCCTGGCCTACGCTGACTGTGTACATTTGACCCTAGTGAAAGAGAGACGGAGGCATTGTTTGTTCACCCCCTAGACCTTTTAACCTTCTCAGAGTTTTGCATTCATCTATTTTGAGCCAAAGGAGGGCTGTCTTTTGAGACCCCTTACTAGATATGCTCATACGATAGCAATCATTAGCCTCATGCTGCTCTGGAAGTATAATGTATAGTCTTCAGACCGTTTCATTTTTTCACATTTTATTACGTTGCAGACTTGTGCTAAAAAGTTCCCACCCCCCATCGTTTGACACTTAATACACCCTAATGAGAAAGTGAAAACAATTTAGAAATTTTTGCAACTTCATTAAAAAGGAATAACTAAATTATTGCATTTGACATTTCAGATCCAATACTCAGGGATAATTGGGATGATTTCAGGGTTCCGGCTGGGCCAATCATTGTTGTCTTGGCTGTATGCTTAGGGTCATTGTCTTGTTGTAATTTGAACTTACAGCTCAGTCTGAGGTCTCAAGCACTTTAGATAAAGTATTTATTAAGAACACTTCTGTACTTCACCCCCTTCAGCTTACCCTCACCCCTGACCAGTCTCGCTGTCCCTGTCCTCACAGCACCCACAGTGGTTGTCACCACTACCCTACAGGTGCTACAAAGAGACATGGAATCACAATGGACTACACAATATTAATGTCAACAAAAATAGTACTTAAAGTATACAAAATAGTGCAGACAACACAAATCAGTGCAATAAAATAGAACAGTGCAGGAAAAAAACATGCAGTGTAAACATGACTCATACTGATTTCTTTCTCTACATTGAGGTAGATATGTAAGAAATAAATTGCAGAAAGATCATGATGCTGAAAGTGAGAAGTATTGGACATTCTTAGCTGCAGGTGTTTTACTTCAGTCTCTGGTTATTGGGGAATCTGATGGCTTGTGGAAAGAAATTGTTATAGTCTGGTTGGCAGGAACAGTGAGCGTGATAGGTGTGCGCCGTCACCCACAAAACTGGTGGCTAGTGATACAGTTGCTGAGGATGCTTTCAATTGTCCGTCTGTAGAATGTATTAAGGATAGAAGGCGGGAGAAGAGCTACGTTCGGCAGAAATTGTTTACTCATGTCCTTCTGAAGTCAACAACCATCTCCTAGTTAAGGAAAGCATGTTAAACTGGAGGAGAGTGCCACCAATGCTGATTCCAGCCCAATCCATGGTTCCACCACCACTAAAAAGTCATTTGACCACGCATCACCGATCCAACAACGATGCTCATCAGCTCACCTCCTACGAGTTTTATGGTGTTCAGCAGATAATGGAAAGAATACTATTAGTTGCCGGGCATGTGGTCGCACATTTTTGTATATGCATCCGATTTTCTTTGGTTGAGTGCATATCATTCATCCAGTGGCAGGAAGAAACTGTCCCCACACCTCTGCTGCATTTATGTGCCTGCTTCTTCTTGCTCTTGTTCCAGTTCCTTGAAAGCGATTCCACAATCTGCTAATCATGCTTTGGGATGTTCCATGTGCTGTTGCCACTGTTGTCTGTGTCTGACCAGCTGTAACATGTCCTTTGGCTTTCCAAGCTTTGCATTCAGGCAAAATGTTTCACAGAGGTTATTTATCAGCAGGAAGAAGGTTAGAGAAACTCTAACCAACAACTTAAATTAGATAAAACGTGTTAAATAGGATGATGGCTTTAAAAATAACTAAATGCTGGAAAATACACAAACACACTAAGTCAACCTGCTTGAAAGAGAATGCAGTGCATTTTACCCTGCAGAGTAGGACTAAGAGTTCTATATTTAATCTTAGATAAAATATACTTTCAATAATTGTGAAATTCCTTTCATAATATTAGCATAATATATAAACAATGTTTGTATTTTTTACAGACAATGCCAATAATTCTGGAGCTGACACTCAAATACAAGCTAGATTATTATCAGTATTGTTAGTTAGTGATGCAAATGACTAACTTTGCCTATTGAAGAAGCGTGTATGTACATGAGCATGCATTTAATGCAGCCAATGTTAAACATAGCTAGTGGTTTTGTATTTCTTATTTTATGTGATCGATGCAAAGAATGTTGACAAATGTCTCAACCCTCGCTATTCCAGCACCCACAATATGAATAACCACAGCCTTAACAAGAATAAATTTAAAACCACACTTTATCCTGTCTTTTTAAAACATCAAAATGATCCAAACAGTTAAATCATCAACTAACCATTTTAAATAAAATTATTGAAATAAAAAACACAGGCATCTGCTTAAATCAGCATCAGAATGACTATGCATAACCCTGTACAGAAAGCCTAAATATTAAAGAATCCAGCTTTAATCAATAATTGTAGGGCACACCCCCAAATGATCTGAAGGTTACTTTAAGACACAACATACTTCAGGCTTTCATTACGAATGGATCAATTATATCATACACTTTGTTTTGGAGTTCTAGAAGAAGTGACTCTATGACTTAGAAGTTTCAAGGTCTTCTCAACCATTAGAAATCAAAATCTTGTTTATACCACTGTCACTTCATAATTATGTTAAACTGGACCTCCTTGGTGGACCTCCAGTGTTAGCTAGCTTGACTTTATGACCCATAACCTTCAAAAAAACTTCAAGGTACAATCAAATTAGATAAATTATTCTCAAATGTTTAACCATTTTGCTTTCAGGCAAAGCATAGAAAGATTATTCCAATAGTGATTAAGTACAAGAAGAAGCAGTAAATTATGCAATACTAAATAATATAATGACTGAAATATAAGAAATACTCAATATAGTGACAAAATTGTGAGTTCATGAGTTCATCTCTAAAGGCCTAGAAAGCCCAGAGGGTTCCCCACTGCAATTAACTCTTGTGAACAAAAGCCTATGTCCTAAATTGCTTACAGAGGCAGTTTGATATCCAGATGAAGAATAAGAATGGGAAGATGGCACAACAAAACAGGCAATTTAGCTTACCCCAAGGCACCTGTGATGAGGAAAAGAGTGGTGGCAAAGTTGATTTTCCAAGTTATTGTAGTTTAATGGGGCAAACATTGCTGCTTGGGAATAACAAATTAAAGCCAGTATTCTGTTCTAAATGAATCAATGTGCTTCACCACTTCTCATTTTGTGCCCTGTAAATACCCCTGCAGTTTTTGAATGGTGCCACTTCATAATCATGGTGTCAAGGCCCAGAGCATAATAGCATGTAGTTCCCTATTAGGCTTATGAAAAGGTCATTTGCATTCTACAGGGAACACTGAAAAACTGTGACACTCTTTCCATCTCCTCTTCACATTGACATAAAATAGTAAAAAATTGCCCATTCCCTCTTATTTGCAGAGTCCCTCAATGGCTTTGATCAGCAGGTGTAAAATGGGACTTTAAACTTGTGTTCTCATTAGAAGTTTGACACATTTAGAAAGTTTCTTTTTAGGTAGCAGTCATGCTGATTGGATTGGGAAGACATAATGGGGTTTAGAAGGAATCCTATAAGTTGGTACAGGGTGAATTTCTTAGTACGGGGGTGCATGGTGTCTCCCTGTAGAGAAGACCACACAGTGAGTCTGAAATACACCCCTCTCTTTAGGATTAATAAAGCACTTCTTTCAGTATGTCAAAGAATAAGTCTCACATGCTCTAAGTTGACTCCAATCTTTAAACACTGATCATTTTTATGTTACAATGTAAAAGGATTCACCTTTATTATGCTAAGTTACTGCTGAGTACATTCTAGTGTTACACTGTAGGTGAATTGCCTACGATTTCACACACGTTTGTAGCTTTTAGTTTTCACTAACCCAAATGTTAAGTTGTCATTGAATTGAGAAATACAACTCACATTTTGTTTAGTGATGTTTATAATACTCTTGACTCACAACCCATGCTGGTCAGATCATGCTACATGGCCATCAGTCTTTCTCTTGTGGTTACAAATGGATCCATTTCACCCTTTAGTGTGCTGAAAGACAAAGTCAAATAAACCCACTGACAATAAGGCAGAAGGGAACATTTGGACAAACAAAAGGAAGAAAGCTAGGATAATATGTCTCAGTATTGTTATTTAGACTATTCTCTAATACCAGGCAGGGCATAGCTGGCTCCTGGTGATTTTGCAAGCTGGGATTGAGCTACAATAATCAAAATGATTTTGCAGTCATATGGATAAAGCAGATGGTTTTTCGAAAACATCTTGTTAACAGTAAAAGATTAAGATATTTTCAGATATGAAAATATTCCAGATAAAAAAAAAACAACAGCCATTCTTGTGGAGAAGAAAACATGGGGAAAACTTAGCAGTGATGTATAAAGTATCCAACACTTACAGTTACAATTTACAAATAACATCTTCCTGAGAAATGCTAAATGTTAAAACAAACCAACTGAAAACTACAGAACTAACAAGTCTACCATTTATCTGGATCCATTTATATGGATTTTCTGGCTGTTGCTGCATAACAGTCTCTGAAGTTCCATCTAAAAGCTGTTATTAAAGAGAAAACATTCAGTGAGTGACTGCTCTGCAGACTGAAATGTCTAGTTTATGAGAGAGGCCAACATAGAATGACCAGACTGGTTTGAGCTGACAGAATGGTCTACAGTAACTCAGAAAACACTCGACTCCAACTGTGCTAAGAAGAAAAAGCATCTCAGAACACATTTTACCTTAAAGCAAATGGGCTTCAACATGGTGTCTCTATACAGTATTATTACATTGTTCCTTATATACACACACTAGCTTCTTTATTAGGTACACCTCTTCAACTCCTTGGTAAGGCAAATATCTAATCAGCCAATCACATGGCACCAACCATGGTTCAGAATTGGATGTGGTAAGAATGGGAATGGGAGAAATGTAGAAGAAGGCACAATCTCGGCAAAATGAACGGACAACCTTGTCAATTTTTGAAGCAGAATGACTACAGGTAAGATCAGGCAACTGAACCTACAATTCATAGATTTCAATTCATAGCTGAATTTACAGCTGTCTTGTCTGAGGTGTTTTGATTTCTCCTGTGACATTGAGATAGTGGGTCAAAATTTGGCCCCTCAATTGATACATTTAAATACCACAACCTACCTGAGTACTGATGATGACTATGTCCCTTTATGATCACATTGTATCAGCTTATGGTAATTTTCATAAATTATATAAAATTTGATTTTTCGTCTCATTTGCGTTATTGAACAACTTACTTTGACTTATCGGTTGCTTTTCTGATGTTCTTGTTTAATAAAAAAGATCAAATGCTTCTGTTTTATCGCTTCATATTCAATTTGAAATATCCCCTAATTTTTGTAAGGAGGCAACTTGTCAGATCACAATCCCACTGTGGGCAATTCTTAAACAGACGGTGAACAAACAAAAACTCAGAAACTCCAAGTACTGGCTAAGCAAGAATGGGGTCAATGATGATTTTGTCCAGAAGCTGATATCCAGCATGCTGAGCTGAAATGCAGAAGTCGTAAAGAAGAGAAATCTTTGCTTAAACTTTATGTATTTGTCATAAATAAATATTTAAGCATGTATGGAATGTTCATAATTGTACTTCATAATACCCTGAAATGTTCTAAAAGCTGAGGCTGTGAAATTATATAAGCAGGCTGTATATATATATATATAAAATTCAATATTCAGTCCAGCCTTTGATATTGTCCATATGGAGAAATTTTGGCGAATGCACATACACTCACTTACACACATTTTAGAGATATCAATTAATACATATTTTTGGAATATGGGGATTAAAAAGTCAAGAGAATCTCAGAAAACATAAAAAAAACCCAAAATAATAAAAAAAACCCCACAGGTTTTACCATATCTTCAAAGCAAACATTTTTATGGCTATAATCAATACATTGTTTTTCACACGTAGGAAGGTGTGTTCAGTGCTATTCTCTATATACCCTTAGAAACACAGACTACATTTTATTCCTGTTTTAACCCTAAAAATCAAGATCTGGCTGATTTTGTTTACATATTCCCTAATTTAATCTTATTTGATAGATTTGTATTAGTGTTAAATGTCTTTGATTTGTGACATTTTGAGCACACACATAGGGTATTTCACTCCCATATTTACCTGCTGTTGTCAAAGTAAAATCAAAAATCTGTGTGGTTGTGTAAGTGTCTCTGCAGGAAAGGTCTAAAAGGCTCCCATGGCCTCTCTTTCCTGACTTATGCACTCTCTCTAACACAAATCACTCTGATATAGCTTGGCATCCCGTTGATCCTTATTCCAGACACGTGCTGCGGTGCTCAGCATCAGTCAGTCAGTGCTGAGTGTTGGTCACACCTGGCGAGCAGCCTTTCATGTGTGTGTACGTCTTTTCCTACACTTTGTGTATTGCTCTGGTACACAGGCTTTTCCTAATATAGACATTTCTCTCTTATCTCCTGTTACCAGTTAATGCCTCTTCACTCAGCATCCTCAAGCGAGCGGGAAAGAGCAGTAAGAGAGAGGCCTTCATTTTTCCTTCATGCCTTCCTGCTCACAGTTCAAGCTATCATCTCTCCCCTCATCCCTTTCGATTTCCTGTCGAGTCTGTTAATAGGTTATTCTCCCTCGTTGCCAGTGCCACCGCTGTAGGGTCACATGTGGATGCTCCCCACGCTGTTGTCTTTCTCGTAACTGATTAGTACCTAAGCATCACATCCGAAGCGTGCCTCACTAATTGGAGGCATCAAGTGTTGGCTGTGTCTGCTGACAGCTCAGCCAAGGGACCAACTCGGCATTGCTGTGTGTGTAATTAGACATTGACTCAAGGACCCCTATACAAGGGCCACGTGATTGATATGATAAGATTCAAGGAGTGTGAGTAAGGTAATGTTGTTTTACTCCTGGGTCTCATTCAGTTTCAGACAGGAAATCAAGTTTTAACTTATGGTGACTTCATACAAAATTTCAATTCCCACCAACTATGAGTCAAACACATGGGTTAACGCATCTATCTGCCATGTAGGTGCATCTCTCCTTTACTTGTGCTACCATAGACTAAGCTCCCTAGAACATACATATAGATGAACAGAGAGCATTATAAATCAACCCAATACTGGGCTGTTGATAATGGGAAGTCAGGTATCATACACAAACAAGTGAGGCTCAGCATTGGCATCAAATGTTCTGCTAACTAAGCCACAATGGTTCTTGTCCTGGTTCTTGTGAGTTGAGATCCAAAGGTCATTTTCTAACTGGGGTCCCCAGGGTGTAAAGTACTGACTTGCTTAAAGACCTGTTCCACATGGTTGGAGTTCCTGGTTCATTTTCAGTTCCACAAAGCAGGAGCTCCAAGTTAACATCTATCTTCCACCATGTGGATGTGAGTTTCTGGCTTCATGCCTCTGTTTCACCATGCAGTAGTAGTTCCTGTCTGTCTTCCTTCCGGAGTTTCCAGTTTATGTCTGTGACTAGAAGCACCAGCTTCCCATTGGTAAATGTCATGTCTCTCTTCCACCATACAAAACTGTCCCAATTCAAGTTTGAGTTCACATGAACTTCCGGTTCATGTCTGTGTTTCACCGAGCAAGAGTTCCCAATATATGTTTTTTGACAGACAGGAGTTCGCAATTCCTGCCTCTCTTTCCCATGTAGCAGTCCATGTCTGTTATATATATACATTAAACTATTATATTTCTGTTTTCTCATGCAGCATATGCCAGGTCACGTCTCCATTTCTCTATACAAGAGTTCCTGGTTTTTCCACCGGACAGGAATTCCCAGTTGAAATAGCTGTTTCACCATGCAGGAGGTCCCAATTCAGGCCTGTGACTAGAGGTACAAGGCTCTAGTCCCGATCCATTGGCATGTCTGTTGTCTCCCCTCCTCAGAGTTCTGGTCTGAGATTAAGTTTGGTACCATCTGTTTCATCGGGGTCCCTCAGTTCCCTCAGGGTCAAAGAGGATTGGGTCTATGGTAACGCCAGTGGAACAGAAATGCTCACTAATGACACTGTCATTCTAAGTAGGCATGAAAAAGGATATGAAATTTGCATAAAATTATCAATCATTCTTAATTGCCTAGTGTTACTTAAATAGGAACATAGAGCAATGCAATCCTTCTCAATCAGAGAACTAGACCAGTTAAGTTAATTTAAGTTAATTTCAGCTTGCGATCTCCGGATGCTAAGCCAGTTCACTTAATTCATTGAGGTCTGTTTGAGCTAAAGACTTTCTTAAATATTAGTCTACTGCAAAAATTGATAATATCGTCATCTGTTATTTTTTTACTTTGTCTTTGAATGTGCCAGATAACGTAGACAAGATTTCACCCAAAGCCAAGCATTCCTTTTTTCCTTGCCCAAATGCCTGGCATACAGAATTGGACACAGGTGCAACAGTGGGGTAGCGTGAAGAAGGAAGCGATGGGCAGCTCTTTAAGAACCCATTTAAGTGCACATTTCCGTGAGCCTCAGTGTGAGATGCTGGCACCAGGCTGAGCCAATTTTGCCTGGCCCTGAGCTGGGATGACAGCAGTCCCCTAGCACACAAACAGCAGTTTTTATATGCATACCAAGATGACACACTGATTCTGGAGCTCCCACTGAAAAGCTATCATGAGCGCTCCAAAACTCAGGCCAAGATCCATGGAGGAGGTAGCACCTGCAATCACTGACTTATTCATGAAAGCTAGTTGCTTTATCATATTTCCTCCAGTGGGGGCATTACAGATGCTGTGTTTCCATACAGGTTGTTTTTACACTTCACTGACCCTCACATTTGAGTGCTGTCCTGTGATTGATTTGTATACAGACAGAGCATTTATAAAGACAGCTATATCCTGCTGCGTCTCCATATGGTACTGTAATAAAACAGAAGACTTTGTCGATATGTCTTACACCCTAGTGTCTTCTCACACTCAGGAACTATTGACTGTCCATGTCAGAGTCTGTGGGGGTGAAGCAGGTCTTCATGACAAACTACTTTTAGCTTTGCTGTCACTCAATCCTCAGAGAGTTGGTGTGTTGGATCATAAAAATACTCAGTTGCTGAGCAGTGTTACAAAATTATTGTGCCCTAAACATTGAACCATGCCTGGTATTAAATAAAGCAATTGCAGTCGCAATATATGGTTGGTATCACAGGTGTTTAATAAGGATCTACATAACTCCTGTTTTGAATGGACATTTTTTGTAATATACACTTACCAATCACTTTATTAGATTAGTTTGTTGGACAAACATTGTCCATTTTAGCTTGCCCACATACCATAAACATGTTAGAGTGTGTTGTGCTGGAATGAGTGGATTAGACATTGCAGTGCTGCTAGAGTCTTTACACACCGTGTCAAACCATCAGTATCATCTGAGCAGGTGCATTGATTAAGAATTAGAGGACAACTAACACAAACTGTGCAACGACAGATGAGCTGCTGTGTCTGAATTTACATGTGTCTGATAGAGTATACAGTAAGTAAACGATGCTTTGTCTGATCTAATCGTACCAGCAAGAGAAGAGAGGAAAGGGGGTTATCAAACGATGTAGAGAAACTACAGTCTGTAACTGTAGAGCTACAAAGTACTTCTATATGATAAAGCGGACAGAGTTTAGAAACAAGAAAATGTACCTAATAAAGTTATTATTGAGTTAGTTTGCTAACAAAAACTTGTATTTATTTAGTGCCTATTGTAGTTTTGTTTGTAAGTGTTCAGCTTGGTGATGAAGTGGTACAGCAGGTACCACTGATATAATTGTGGCACAATCTGGTAGTTCGTTTGCGACACAGCTCCAGATATTTTTAATTCAATCTGCCTGGGTGGAGTTTGCATGTCCTGCTCATGTCTTGGTGTACTGCGGGTACTCTATTTACCTCCTACATGTGAGTGTATGTATTTATATACCCATGTTCCTGTGTGACATTACATTTATAAGTAATAAATCATTAAAAACTATAGGTGCTTATGGTTACTTTTTGTGTGAAGTAAGTTCTTTCCATATCCCAAAAACATGGCAGTAAGTTTACTGGTTAGATTAAATCGGTCCTAGATGTGACTGTGAATGAGTGAATGACTGTGTGATGTCTTGGGATGGCAGGCATCTTGGGCACAGTGTTTCTGTGATAAACAATGCAACCAATATAATATTACATGAAATGAAACATCAGCATCCTTTAGATATGTTCCTTATGTCGAATCTAAATTCTGGAGTAATGATCGTTAGACAAGCACTACAGCTGCTTGTTGGATCAGGCTTATTGATAGATCTTGGATCTCATTAAACATACATCTATGATAGTTATCTATAGTAGTTATCATATAATTTTCTGTAATTTCCCTAATGATAAATAAAATCATTATATAATATTATGCTTCCTATAAATTACAGAAATAATTATATATAGTCATTATGCTATTCCTAAAACAATGGCATTTAATCTCTTGGTGGCCTAAGACTCTTGCACGGGTCGCACTGCTTTATCATTATTGGCACATCATATAAAGGGCAGCAACCAGTTTCCTTATTTTGTCTTTTTCTATGGAAAGAAACAATGATAGGTAAAACAAATATTGGCCCCTTTTTTGAAAACCAAACTATGATCACCCTAAATCTGGGTTCTGTTAATTATGTGCCATTGAGATACAGAACTACATGTTGGTGATGTAGAAGCTGGGGGGCCTTTAAAGTATTTGGACTTGGCACATATAAATCAAACATTCGGGTGTGCCTATACACAAAAATGACATAATCTGTATATCAAGCTAGGTAAACAATCCAGCTTACAAAAAATTATTTTGAAATAGAACACTTTGAATACATTTGAACTGCTCTTATTACTATAAATGTTTATTATAATCATTTCAATTTTCTGTACGGAATGTGTGAATGTAATCAGAAAACAAGTTTGTTTCTTTTGAAATGGCAATGGATTTTTTATCATCAGTGTGATAGAGATGGAATTCTTGTTTTTTTTTCTTTGAATATGGCACAGGTTAGATTAGTGATTAAATATTGGCTTATGTATCCATTTATGGATGCCTCTCACTAAATCTTCTAAAACTTCTCTGTGCTTCATTCATCACTACCATCCATCAATCTTCCACTTTCTTTAGACAAACCAACTGTCAGGGCACGGGGAGAGCTATGTGATGGACTTACATCTTTAAGGAAGACTGGCATGACAAAACTGAGTGGCTACCACGCTTCAACTACTTCCTTTTTGGTGGTAAAAATGAAGAAGAGGAAAGAAGGAAGAAAACAGAGAAACTCTTTCTTTTCACTGAGAATGATAACTGGAATGATTATTTATAGTCCTATTTACCGAGCAGAAATCTTGTGATGTGCGGTGTAACAGAGACAACACTCGTCACTGCACATTCATAGAGCTTGATGGCCGGGGGAAAGACAAGAGATATTTGCGTAATCATGCTGAGAGGAAGTTGACCTGATTTGTTAATTTAGCGCTGCCTCATGAGAGGACTGAAATGATAATGAGCCTCACAATGACATTTGCTGCTAAGGAGAAATGTGAAATAATCACTCAAAATCTCATTGCAGCTCAGGTCTTTAGAACAGTTGTCACCTAATTAGGTATTGAGCAAGTCCATTAATTACCCACACACAAAGAGAGAGCTTTCCTTTAGTCTGAAGAAGTCCTTCCATGGTATCCGCTACTTTCTTTTTATCAGTTGACTTTAAAAGTAAAACACTTTAAAAGATTTAAAAGTAGTTGACTTTTTTGCTGGTACTACTACCACAACCACATATTGGTTTCCTGTCTACCAAAATATACAATCTCTAAAAACTATGTAAGAAAATACAAAGCTAATATATAATAGATAAAACAAGACTAACAGACACATCTGTCAAGCTTCTGTCCACACACCCCCCACTTCTAATTCTTTTCAGGTTTTGATGGTGTTTTATTTGACTGAACCTGAGTAAGATATGAATAAACTAAAGTGTGTAATGGCACAGAAAGTAAGCTAATCCACAACTGTTAGGTATGTATGCAAAAGGTAAATCCAGATGGATGAATGGATGCCTTGTGTACTATTGATTTTTGTTTCCCTGATATTGATTAAGATTAATTATTTCATTTTCTTGCAGCTGGACAGGCTGGTTAAAGAGGTGGTTCAAGGGATTGAGACATAATTTACATCTTGTTTTGTTTTATAATGTGAGGAGATGTACCCTTCAACTCGCAATTGACAGCAACATGCCATGCAGACTCATAGAACCCATAGGACTTTATTTCATGAATAAATATAACATTCAAATGTCAGTACTGACCATTTAGAAATATGTGGTTCACTGTATATGAGCAAATAAAGTTACTTATCCCAGTATTTTCACTCTGAAGAACAAACTGTTTTATAATGATACATTGGGAGGCTACACATTAACAAAGTCATACACCCAATTGTATGCTGGTGTATGGTAAATAATATATGTGTATGTTGTTACTAAAAGGTGATTCACCAAAGCAACATACTTAAGCTAAGAGCGAGTCAGAAGTGGCTGTTACTGCTCTCATGCAAGACTGGCAAAATGTCAGGTTACCAAGATGGTGAAAAGTCACCAATAGCAGAAATATTTAATTAACAAGAGGTTTGTCACTGCTTTAAGCCAATTAACCCTCTCTCTGTACAACAAATACTCTATTATGGTCTTGTATGTGCCCCAAATTAGAAATAATGTATTTTACCAATTAAAAAGGCAAACACACAGTAATGATCTAATCAGAGGCAATCCCTGGATATTGTCACAGTGTATCACAATTAGGTATATAAATTGCCCAAGCCTAGAGTCACAATTATACAAATGAACTTAATGCTTTTAAATGTATTTGATTGAGCTTTTTCTCATAACCTTAATCAAAGTTCATCAAAGAGGTTTATTAAACAACTTTAAAAAGAAAAGCATAATATATTTGATGGCTTTAGGTGTGGAATTCGTATCAGTATATAAATGAACACATTATTTGCTTGTAGCAAGCATTGCTTCTTAGGTGTGTTAATTCTGCTTACTAAACTAAAAACTGCAGCTAATTAAGGAATATCATTTGGAGTGAGGTGTTCCAATAGGACATGGTTAGACTATATTTAAAACAAAAAGACCAAAGTCTGTGTTTGTTTGGATGAATCAGGCCTGTTAGAAAGTAAAAAAACTGGATGATAAGGGGTATTTCTCAATATGTGTTCTTGTCTGTTTTGTATAATTGTGAAACATCTTCAGTCACAGCCTAAGTACTGTTCTATTTCAAAGTCTAATCTAGTCAAATCTAGTCACGCATCCAAAGCATCCAAATTGTTATACATGCTACTAAACCTGGTATCATTTCTGGAAATACACAATGATTGTCTAGGGGAATTCCGTAACACCATGACCTGATGCATTTATCACAACGTACTACTAACACCACAGAAGATCAGTCAGATGAAACAGTTATTGGTACGAAGGAATATATAGGTAATGGGAGGACACAATGGGTCAGGCAGATACACTTATAAATGCCAGCTTGCTAGTTTGCTACATTTACGAAGCAGAAAGTCACATACACAAGCACAAATAAAGTACCTAAAAACATCGACCGAGTTAGAACAGTCTCCAAATGTAGTCCAAATGTGTAAGTGATCACATGACTGGTAAGGCAATTATACACATAATGAATGATAGATTTTTGCTCTTTAACTCTCGCCTCTGCTCATGGATCCTTAGTGTTAAATTATGAAGTGAACAGCTGCAAAGCAAAGGTTTTTTTCTTTTTTCTTCATATTTTGCAGTGCTGAGTGAAGAGGTGAGATTTATTCGCTGCATGAAGACAGCAAGAGTCTCAGCCATTCAGACACTCAGTGGAAGTTCATTATAATACCTGGGTGCCAGGATGGAAAATGGCATTGATGCTTCTCTTTTCTTGCCTGCACAATAAAAAAGGACAACATGAATAACAAGGCTAGATATGTCTGTCTTTGAGGCACTGTAAGTGATTAGGATGCTGTTAGTTGCTACATGGTTAGAGTAGCAGAGGTACCGGAATAAAACATTTGTTAATTAGTTTCTATAGAGGCCTTTCTATAAAGGTTTGCATTTTCTTTGCTTTTCATTCTGCCAACACTGACCTGAGAGACATGGTTGCACAAGTGGTTAGCCTCACATTTCCAGATATCCCTGGTTTTATCCTAAAGCCACATTCTACCTTTGCAGAGTTTGCATGTTTTCTCTGTCTCCACATGGATTTTTTCAAGGTGGTTTCCCCCCACATCCCAAAGATTTGTTTGATTAATTGGTCTCTCTAACTTTGCGCAGTGTGAATGTGTTTGCTGAGTGCAGTTGTAACCTTTACTCCCATCATGGCTAAAACCACTGATGCAGACATGATGTTAATAAATAAAATAAACCAGCACTGATTTGTGCGTTCATCTGTCAGCTGATGGTTCTGCAAGGTTCGAAATAAAATTATGTCATTTGCATGCAATCCATGAAGTCTATAATCTGTCATGATATTAGTGATGATTAGCTCTCTTCCTTTCCTACTTCCATCCCTGCTTCAATCTCTTCTTCCCATCCACATTTCTGGACCCCTTTCTTTTTAATCCATAGCTCCCTCCTTTGCATCCTTCCTACCCCCATTCCTAACTCTCATGTCATAATCTTCCCTCTACCTTCAACTCCATCACTTTTTTCTACTCTATTTCACTCATTTTCTTGTTTCCCCTTTTATTTTTGCTTATATTCTTCCCCTTGATCCATCCAAATACTCAAACTCTTTCAACCTTACTTTAATACTTCCAGCTTTTTCCCCTTCTTTCTTTCATTCCACAGATGCCTTCCCTCCACTCATTCAATAAATACTCATTCGCTCAATACTCCCTCCGCCTCAATTATACCCCTTCCTCTTTTTTATTCATCCCCTCCTTTTAGCTCGTAAGTCATGTTTCCTTCTTCCCATACTTCCTTCTTTCTTACCTCCCTTTCTTTACACTGTACTACTAAATGACCAACCTATATGGCAGATCTGAAATTCAGTTTCATTCTGTGAATACCACTCTCGTTGTGGTTAATATGCATATCAGGCCACTGTCTGACATCGATTTTACTACAAGTTCAGAAAATGCAAAATGTTTCAGCATGTCCATATTTACTTGCAGTACACTTTAAGTCTAGGAGTGCATCTGATTGACAGTTCTACATGCTGATGCCTGTCTGTCAACTGTAGGTTATGCATGCACAGTGATGTGATATCCAAGACTTACCTGACTGCCATTTTTTAAAACACACTCATGCCTTTCTCAGTAGAAAATGTTATGCCAGCAGTGGTGTTCTAAAACAAATGCTCTGACAAGTTTGCTTATATATACCATTTTTGTCTCATGTTAGGGCCTAAAAGGTTATGGTAGTACTTTTGGTCTAAACAGGACTAAATATGAATATAAAATCACAGAAGTCAAAACTTCAGTATGTAAAACATTTGAAGGGTGTATGGAGCTTTAGCAGAAGCTATAAAAGCTCAAATGAGCTTTCAAGACTTTCATAGAAACTCTCAGAGAAGTGACAGGGAGGCTTTAAAGGGCAGCAGGGGGCATATTGACTGAGCACACAAGGTTAGCTAATGCCTGGTGAGCAAGTATTTTAAATGCTAATTCAACTGGCACATCCCACCTGCCCAAAAGAGAGTTACATATAAATACATGTCAAAAATCCCCCATCATTTTCCCCCAGCTGTGCTAACTACTTATGAGACACCTCCCTACCATATTTTGATATCAATAAGTACTGCTCCCTTCCAGCCACACTTCTGAATAAGAACCACAAAAAGACTGGCAGCGTGATCAATACAAATTGCTGTGTGCTGCCGCTAGAGACATGGAAGGGATGGAAAATGAGAGAGGCTTGAAAACTGTTTGACTTACAAGAAACAAGAGAATGAATGAAGCACCCATGCATGATTTGACATGCAAAGCAAAATGTTTGGATAAAGCTCACCATGAGACCTTCCTGACAGGTCCATTGCCTGTCATGTTCACTGTTTAGATGCCTTTGACAACTTGGTGTTTTTGCCTAAAAGGGGTAGTAGGCAAAAGGTATGGTCCAGTGATTTCCATCAGGAGGACTTTGTCTCCCAAGTGGGTAAATTCTCTACCAAATTCCCTTACCTGCCAGGTTTTGCCTGTCCTATTGTTTATTCACAATATAATTGCGTTGGCATGTGAGACGTAAATAATTGGCAATTTTCCTTTTACTATTTTCCTTTAACTACTCTTCACTGCTGCTGCATTCTCCTCTGAAAAACTATTGGGCACATCATCTGTTTTGAGTTACCCTAATTGGTTTCACTTGTAAGTTCTACAGTAGGGCAAAAGAGAAGGTGCCTTTTCTTCCTCATTCAATCAGATTTCCCTTCAAAACGGAGCGAGCATGCAATAAAAATCTTTATCAACGGCCTCTCCCACTTCAGCCCTGAAAGGATTTTGGGCATTTAATTGCTATTGGATGGTGAATAGTTTCCCTCTCAAAAGGCACAATAAGGTACAGCCAATTACTGTTTGATGACTCCTCAAGAGACTTCTGAGCAACCATGCTTCCTTTCCTAGGAACTCAAATGTGATTGCCATTAGGTCTTTGTTTTTATCCTTTTCTACCTTTCTCTTGAGAAAATTTAAATTAGCAAAATTAAAAGCTCTTCAATTTCTTCAAGTTACCATAGACATTGCAACCCGTGGAAAAAAAAAAAGAAATTGACATTTTCCACCGTTCAGACTGATGGTTATTTGTCATCATTTGGAATGGGCTACTGATAATGACTGATTATTTATAGCAGATTGGTGACCGACTGTCCATCAGAAGTTCAACTCATCAATATTCCTCAGAGTTAATGGCAGAATCCTCTCTCATGTAGTATAAGCAAGTTTTTTGATTGATATCCCTGACACTTGTAAGGACACAGTATCATAAAATAAACCTTTCGTGTGCTCCAGAAAGCAATCTCCACTGTCTAATTTTTGCTGAAGGGAGATGTTTGTATCATAATGCACACTTTTCTGTAAGTCCCTGTGTTTTTTTTTGTAAAACTGTGGACTGCATTATATGTCTAAAATGAAAGTTTTTTTTATCTTGTTTGATTTTCTTTTTAATCTCTGGCAGCTCTGCCTTTTCTCTTTGAATTCAAAACAGTGATTCTGCTGTCAGCACCAAAAATTCAACTCTTTCACACATTTCACTAGGAGCCTTTTGGACTCAGATCCCCTGAAAACAGATGGGCGGCTTTTAAAATGTGCATGTGCCGAAGGCTTCCAAGCATGTGCACCATTTAGCTGTCGCCTGTGGATCATATTTCCACATGGTTCAGAATGTTATTGCATAGATCCATGAGTGTTTCAACATATCTGCCTTTGCTTACTTTTTATTGCATCTAAACTGTTTTATTCATCTGCTGGGATGCTTGATAAAGAAACTTAACACCTCTAAAGCAGGAATTATGAGATGTATTACTGGCAAGCTGTTAGTGTGAGAAAACTCCACACTGATACAGTCATCAGTCAAATTACTGCTTCAGGACAAAAACAACTTCTTGGAGTGTATACTAATTTATAAAACAAATTAAGGCGCATTTCAGCATAGTATTTTAATACCCATGGCAGAAAGACATATTCTTGGTGAGATCTGAAAAAGGAAAAAGTTTTGGGAAGAACTTAATTGGCGCCAATTTTCTGGCCCAAGTATACCAACTGATATTCAAAATACATCTAAGCAAATATTGGTCCCGTGGGCATGTGTCAAAAAGTTTCTCCAGTAGCTCTTCCCTACTCACTGGGGGCCACATTCAATGTAGTTAGTTCCATGTAGTGAAAATATTGAATGAAAATTGTGTAATAATGGAAATTAATGAAAAATATCACATCAGTATACAAAACGAATAATGAACCATTTGTCTTGGTCAGCTGTGGTCATATTTAAAACACCACTGGTGAGTGGCAATTCTTCCTTGGTGAAGAGGATGTAGCATACAGCAGAATTATTGCAGAAATAAATCACTAAATAAGCTTAACAGTTAATATAGTCAGTAATATACTAATAATACATATTATGCAATGGTTTGTGGTTTCAACTGAATTCATGACAGGAGTCAGACACACTCACATTAGGGTCAATTTAGAGCAACCAATTAACCAGTTAATTTGTTAACGCCTGTCTCTTGAATGTGTCTCTTTAATGTACCTGGAGTAACCCGGCTAAAATGAGGAGGACATGCAACTCCACACATTAAGGGTTTGTGCCACCATGCCTCTTGCAACATATTGTGTAAAATTAATAGATAATACCTATAAATAAAAGAAAAATTATTTTGCAAGTATAAAGGTGTCCTTGATGAGGTGGAGGTCGTGGTCAGGTGTTGGCCTGTTTTTGTTACTAGGTGTGGAGAAACACAGATATAAACACACAGCACGTGTGTAATGACATATATAATGTACATTTAAACTTGTTCTCTATCTGCAGTGGCTGGGAGAGTATTCATACTATGCCTGGTTGCCTTGGCACAATGACAGTGTGTGGTTGTGACCTCTCCCCACTCCCCAACTGTGCTTAAATGATTTGCGTCCAAGCATGCTTACGCTTTTGTGGAGAAAACTAGTGCTTGACAGCTTCATGGTTGTACTGATTTTGTGGATTTTTTACTTACTCAATAAATCAGCATTGCCTTTCTGTGTCATCCATGAATCAGAATTTCTCATAAGCCTTAATGTACTGACAATGCGACGCAGTGATTTTTGGTTTCTCATGCTGTGTGTACAGTGTGAGAAGATTTTTATGGAGGAAGCTGATGCTGTTTTTCATGCTTGGCCATGATTTGTGATCACACTATAGGCCTGCCACGCTGTCCAGTGAACTATGCTCGAGCACACTTCTTCAAGCATGCTGGGTCATGCAGCACACCCTGACACATGGAATCCTACAGCCTTGAAGATGATTTGTGGGATTTCCCTCTCCAATACTCTATTCAGTTCATGCTGTCTCTCTTACCCTCTTTCCCAATGTGGAGGGATCTCAAACTTTTTTCCATCCTCGTTGGAACCATTTTGTACACTCACAAGATGCTACCTGCTGGTCCCACCAAAGTCAGAAAGAAGCATGCCCCAGTATGGTGGCGTTCTGAAGAGAAAGGGACCAGTCAAGGACCGGAGTCAAAGGCAAGTGATATAGGCTTGGACACAACTCATACTTCCTCATCAAGCATCAGTGTAGAGGGCATTATATTTAAAAGGGAGTACACATCAGGCACTGTTCACTTAGCTGTAACCAGACGACCATCCACAAGGAGGGGCATAGGAACATTCACGTATTGTGGAGATAAGGAATGTACACGGGGATATACACAGATATCTTCTAGTGCCAGTTGTAATCAATTGTAAATTGTTATCAGAGAAAAAAAGCAAAGTATTGTAAAAAATAGTATTCATAGTGGTAGTTAGTCTTTGCCTGACTTCAGTGACAAATTGTCTCAACTTGGGGAAATAATGAGAGATTTGAGTGGGCAATTCAACTCTGACAACAGATGGGGACTCTAACCTCAGGAATCCCCATTGGACCAGTGGATGGACAGATGCATCCCCAATTGATAAGATGGCAGAAAACAGAAAGAAACATGACTATTTGTGCAGTTTCTTGGCATTATAATGGTGGCTGGCTTACCGGCACAACACTTAAATACACAGCAGCACAACTTTTCCACAGAGTGGAGAAGACACTGTGCCAGAGATATTTGCAAATTGAGTTATAGCCTCCAGCTGACAGGATAATTAAAGAATGGGCAATGTTTGCATGGCCTAACATGTCCAGTTGTGTTTCTACAGACCCCTGGTGACTCATTTACTTAGGCTTGTACTTTCAATGAGAAACTATTGCACTTTGACAGACCACAAAAAATGCTGTTTTTGTGTTATGTTGTAGGAAGAAACTCACTTAAGAGAACGTACAAATTTCCAAACAGACACCAAATGTCCCAGAATGTCCCCTGGTTTCTGGAGATATGCAACTCCTATAGTGATAACCACAGCATCGACATGCTGTCGCAACAATTATACAATAGACTGTACATTTTTGCAGCTAAATATAGTAAAGGTGTACAGAAACACACTAACCAGAAGCAATAACAGGTTATACAAAAAAACCCATAATAACTTGTATGAATGAATGAAGTAGCAAGGGACATAGAATGTAGAGAGGTAATAGTGGTTTTGAAGAGTGGCGAGGATGGTGGAACCTATATTCCTATGATATTAGAGGAATCAAGATAAAGACTGTCTCAGCCCATCTCCATCAGCAATCATAATGGGACTTTTCCTTACAGAACCATGTGCTCTTGGTCATTTGGAACAATACAAAAGACAATACCAAAAAACCTCTTCCCCAAACCTTTAGAACAGGTATGCATTATTTAATATTTATGATACATTTATAGTCAAAGTCAGATATAATAATATAAATCGACAATTATGAAACTATAGCATATAAGACAATAGTGTAAATATATAAAATATTGAATAATATGATGCACATAGAAAATGTAGAAATGCATCTTTTACTACAGTACACTCAGTCATACCTCTTAGTGTGTTCACTGGAACTGGTAATGGAACAAGCTTGGAATGAGAAGAAAATGTAGTTAGTTATTGTTAAGAACTCAATGTCTATTAACAGAACACATTGTACCACTAGTACTAAAGTACTACATGTAATATGATACCTAAAATGATCTATGAGTGCTAATTATAGCAGCATAGCTAAAAAGGGAAGAACCAGAAAGTAACACAACAAGGGGACTCATCTAAGACATCAGAAACCGACTTCTCCAGCAATCAACAAATCTGTAGTTATCGCACTTGAGAGGCAAATAGGACAACAACCCATCATCCCGGAACACCAGAAAATCTTTTGATTATGAACCCCCCTCTCTGCCATTATCCTAAGGCAGGGGTGCACAAAACAAGATCAATGTGACCACAGCCAGACAGCCCACCAGAGACCCCCAACAAATCAGGAAGACTCCAACCCCAAAACTTTAAGATGCACATGTTAGTTTAGTTCTGAACAAATCCTGTGTAAATAAGTATACTTTAAGTCTTGAAAATGTGGAGTGTTTCTGCATGATGAGCAATAATGGGAAGTTTATTCCATAGCTTGTGGGTCATGTATAAGAAGGCTTTCACGCTCCCTTTTATCAGCTCCACTTATCACATAATAATGTATCTGTTTCTTAACATACTTTGTTAGTAACCTTTACTTTGTTCTCTAATGATCAGGACCCGAACGAATGTATCACAGATCAGGTACTATTTGGGTAATGGATCATTCTCAGCATGGCGGTGACAGTGTGTTGGTTGCTTTTAAACACTGTTCACTTACAGTGCACTCTATTACACACATCAATCATATTGCTCCACTTTGTAGATGTAAATCAGTTTTAGTAGCTTGTCTGTTGTTGAACAGTTTGTGTTTGTCATCGTCTAATCCTTCATCAGTGCTCATACTGCCTGTTGGTATCTGGAAAATCAATTTTGCTTGGTGGACAAATTTCAGTCCAGCTCCACTATCTTGGCTTCCTCAACTGCCTTTTGAATGTGTCATTGCAGGTAATCAGGCATCACATTTTCAAGTTGACTACTGGAGTCTTGTGCTCTTGCATCTCCAGAGAGAAATGCAGGTAAAGACCAGAGTACTCTGATCCACTGCTCGCACACTCACCAACTCACCTTTTTCATGTCATCACACATGAAGCTGCTGCAGATGGTTGACAATGGTGGGCACCTGTTCTGAAACAACAGTGAAGAACTGTATAGAATGCTCTTGGTTCTGTGTCTTCAGACACTCGTAGTTGCATGGCCCTTTTTGCTGCTGTTCAGTCTTGTAGTACTCCCATGGGCTGGCACCATCACAACATGGTAAGCATATAGGTCCAAGTTGGTAGTCAAGCACCACTGTGCTGATGGAGAATGCCGCTGAAGCGTCGCTGTGAGACTACCTCATTTGCCGTGGCAACTGATCCTATTTCTGACACCAGTTTAGCATCCAAGAAGACACAGATTTGTTGCTGGTGCAGAGGTATACAGAAAAACATTAATCAAATCAGGGAAACTCGCTCCACAGCTCTCATATCTATGGTAGGTAAATTGTCAGAAACACATTTTAACTGTATAAAGTCATAAACTTGATATAAGGAAAGTACATGTAGTACATTTGTATGAGATCTTACTTAAACTGCTGCGATTGTGCTTTATAAAGTAATGCTTATTAATGCTTATTATTATAATAATTGCAAAAATGTGATCTTATACATAATCAGATTTTACAGAAGTCCTAAAAATGGAGAAAACCCAATAAAACAAACGAGTTAAAATAATTATACCTGATCATTAATTTGTTGAGAAATATGATCCAGATTAGATTTTTGTTATAATAATTATGATCATTTTAAAAACCTCAGTCAGGCAAACAGCCGCTGATCGAATGGGTGCTAAACGACACACACCTATATGCAATTGTAACTGTAGAACTACAAAGTGTACATATACAGTAATGGACAATAGACAAGTGTTGAAACAAGAAGGTGTTTTTTTACTGTAATGGCTGATCATTGTATATTCATTTGTCAAAGCATACTGCCTCTCTAAATCAGCTCATGGCAAATAATATGCCATTTGACTGGAGGTAAGACAAATATGCTTTTGTCTGCCCCATAGTAACATTATTCGATGATACTGTGCCTTTTAACCCTGAAAGATGGTTTTAAAGAAGTCATGTGTGACCTACTGGCAAAAGATATACAGGGACAGTTGCATTTGCTAGTCATACAATCAAGTAATCACAGAGGCATTTAATCCACACTTCCCTGTGAGTTGTAGGCTTCTGTGTTGTGAAGCTTTATTTACCATAACTAAAGACCACCAGCTTGTCCTGGAGCTGTTGATAGTAAAAAAAATGCAGCTCCTCCAGGTGAAAAAAATATTTCTCACACAGATGATATAATTCACCTGCTCTCATCTAGCCATCCTATCACGTCATTTAAATCCCATCCCATCACTAGTGTTACAACAGTTTGCTCAGGATCTTCTTCTCTTCGTTTCCTCCATCATCAACAACTCAGCGATGCCTGGCCATGTTCCTTCTGCCTTCAAGGCTGCAAGAGTTATTGTGATCTTGAAGAAACCTACACTTGATGTCTCTGACATCAACAACTACACCTCACATTCACTGACCCTCTCTCTCTCCCTGGGGCTGCAAGTGCCCTGTTCTTCCAAGCATAATCAACATATGAGAGGGAACAGCAAGGGCTAATGCTGTAGAATAGCCATCAACATCAAAGCTATAACAATTTTAAAATTACTCAACACCTAGTGACCTAGGTACCTTGTATAAAGAAACTTTGAGTGACCACCCACAAATCCTGCTTCCTATGTTTACTTTTTCCCTAGACACCAACTGCAGAGCTCTACAACAGGCAGTCACGTATATCAACACTGTGTTGAACTAGGTGGAGGCATCACAGTGGCTTTTGTGGGTAGGAGTGAAAGGAGCCTCTCAGCAACTGAGGAAACATTGGACTGGCTTGAACTACCTGGTGATAATTGATGGAGTGTTGTGCTGTTCCAGTCACTTTTTCCCTTTAGTTGAGACCAGCTTGTTCAAGCTGTTGTCCCATCTTCGCTCATATCAGATGTTTTACCATAGCTACATGGAAATTATATTTGCAGTTCTCCTCTAAGCAGGTGTTTTAGTGAGTAACGCTGTTCTTTTACAGGCCTCTATAGGCATCTTCAAAGATATCAGGATCTACTTCTATTAGTGTGAACTATGCCAGACATGCTCTTCCTCTGTTCAAGAGAATTGTGTGTCAGAGGCAACTTTTAAGAGAATAGCTGCAGAGACTGTGGAGCCACCAGTGACCTTGAATAAAACTGATATGTGCAGGTTGTAGATCCACAATGCTCACAAAAACTAGGGGCTATTTAAAAATGAAATAAAGTGTTAAAAAGAATCATTAAATTTTTTTCATTAAACAAGAACATAATAAAAGCAAACGACAAAGTCAAAGAAAGTTGTTGTATAATGCAAATACAAGTTTTATTTAATTGGTGAAAATGCACTATATAAAAGGCTGAAAGTGCTGGAGTATCTGAACGTTCCCGGATCTTGAAAGTGCACATCCTGCAATATATCAGCCCTTGCAATGCTTTTGCAACACGACTTGACTGAATGCGAATCAACAGGGTTGCAGGGACAAATTGGCTCCATTGTGGCGGACTGCATGCCCTGCGACCAATGCTATGCATTCCATAATCTGCTGAGCACCGTAGAACCTGTAGAAGGTGGGCTGATGAGCATCGTCATAGGACCCGTGAGGAGTCGTGGTTCAGTTTGCAGCCTGACAATCATCATGTCCTGATCTGGTGTGAACATGGGAGAATTCACATTTCATGGAAGAAAGGGACGCCTTTAGTGGTGGTGAAATCATGGTTTGGCCTGAGAACAGTGCTGTTGGTCGTACCGAGCTCCACATCATAAGAAAAGGATCACTGACATCGCTATGAGATACTGAGATGAGGTCCTGCACCTTATATTGGTATCCTATGCTGGAGCAGGTAGAAACAATTTTCTTTTCATGGATTGTAATGCAAGACCCCACCGGGTGCATATCGTCAACAATATGCTTCAGGAGGCAGGAATGGAACACATGGAATGTCCTTCACGTTTTCCAGACCTGAATCTCACTGAAAATGCTTGGGATGTATTGGGAGGACGTACTGGCAAACCGTCCAATGCCTCCCACAACTTGAGTTGGAAGTTTCCCTGGAGCAAGAGTGGCAGTGGCTCCCACAAGAACCTCTGGAAAATCTGATCCTGTCCTTGCCCCATCGCTGTCAGGGTGTTTTGATAGTCTTGTGTGACCATACACCCAACTGAACATGCAATATGTGACTCTCTCGCTCAGTTTGACATGCTTCTGCTCACCCCCATGAATATGTCACTATACTACTACTACAACAACTTTCCTAGACTTTTTTATTTGCTTTTCTGCTTATGTTATTTAATGAAATACAATCAAATTCTTGTTTAAATCACTTCATATTCATTATGAAATATCCCGTATTTTTTTTTGTGAGCAGTATAGTTCTCTACATATGTCAGTCTGCCCAATTAAATTTATTCCTAAATTCTTTCTGACCAAGGTCATTCATTTCAAATTTCAAGTTTGTTCAGATTTTTTTGTCATCTGATTAACTGAAATTCACAAATTAGACAATTATTTATTGCATGCGGCAATCACTTGCAATACCTTACCACACATCAACACTCATTTCACTGCCTAGGGGTGCACAGGTTCCTAGGTTCCTGTTGATGTACTGATAACAGCATGTTTGGATCATAGATCAATGCAAAGTGAATCAGATGCAAACTTCGCTTTCTTCACATTGAATTAGCTGGAGCCTGTCTTAACTGTGCTAGAATAAGAGCCACTGAAGCCTATGAATGCAGAAACTATATCGTAATCACCCAGTTTAGAAACTCCCCTGATGATATGGGTACTATGCTCTGGCTCAATATACAGTGGAAAATCACATGAAACTGGCACCCAACTGCATGCAGCCTTATCAGATTAAACACATAATAGACCCCTACAGTGAGCTTGTGATGACCTGTCATATCCCTAGCCAACGGGATTCTGATAACACAGTATAGGTTGTGCATTATGATTGGCTGATGCTGATGTCTTATTCCTTGCTTCGTTCTCTTAACAGCTAAAATTAGACACCAGTATTGTCTCTTTTAGAATCAAATGCTGAAGTGAGCATGGCCCAGCAGACAGAAGTCAATTGGGGTGGAGTTGAATTCCAAGGAACAGGAACATTGTGAAACCCCAAAGCCCGTGGACTTTGTTATATTTTGAGGTTCGATTTTATGTAGAACTATAAAAAATCTGTTTGTTTCTTTTGTCCTATTCAAGTGGTCTGAAATGTTTATATGCATGATCTTGCTTTACAATGTTTTCTTTTTGCAGGAATTGCTGCAAAGAAAAAGAGTAAATATTGGGTTGTTGGTAGGCATTGGGTAGAAGTAAAGCCAGGCTTTTGATGTTTGGAGACCTCTCTGTTCTGATTATGGATATACAGTATGTAAGCCTTGTACAAACTGTAAATGTACTAAACAAGTTTGATCTTTTTGCGACTGCGCATCAAATGTGCTTGTCTCCTTTGAAAAAAAAAATGTTCTTCACCCCTCACCACCGTTGTTTATTTTGCTTCTGGGTTACAAGTAGACTACTTTATTGGCTACTTTATATATTGGCTGCATGTATTTGACCAACCTGCACAGTTACAAATCTCTAATTAAAAACAAGGATTTTGCAGGATTTGTGGGTTAGTAAGGTAATTAAAAAACTTTTTATAGCTAATTTGCTTCAGGTTAAGTGAAGTTTAATGTCGAGCAAGCAAGAAATCAATGTAAAACAATTAATAAAGGAGGGGCTGACAATCACATTGATTACTACTTCTCTATACTGTTAGTAATAATATTATACAGAGTTCTAATCTAATAGATGCTTGGCTCTGTTACAGGTAGAGCTGAGTTACTATAATAAACAATACGATTCAGACTTTTACAAAATCTATAGATTTAAATTACACAGAATAAATATACCATGTGTACTCTGTGGTTACAGTATAAAACTAGCATATATGATTTATATATTTTGATTTGACGTAATTATGAAATGGTATGAATTAGTACATAACCTGTACATGTAATAACCTACAATGTAATGTCTATACTGTCATTTTACTTACTACTGACCACCCTAGATAAAAAAAGCACTTGTGCACGTAATCATTTGCCACTGAATCGCAAACAACCAAGGACAAAGCCTTAGCTGACTTAACTAATTAATACATTCTTCTGAGCTAATTTATGTTTCCTTATACCTAACTTTGAAATTTTGGTCTGTGAAGCTTCTTCTTCATAAAATATTGGTAGTCCTTGTTTAACTAACTTTAATAAGTCCTGTTTGTCCAAAGGCAATCTCTAATATTCTTATACTTATCGCTAATAAAGTCTAACATCAGTGACTTGACTTCATGTAACATGTTATGATTAGATATAATAGATTAGAGTACTTTTTAGTCTAATTGTGCCACTAAAAAGTGCTTGTTTTTTAATGAACATGTGTTTGAAACTAGCACTTTAAATTCTGAAAAATTACAAGAGTGAAAATATCATGGCTTGTGTAGGGGGCCTTCGATTATTGTCTTGGAAACTGGGGAGGCTTTGAAGAAAAAGGTTGAGAACCATTGATCTAAAAGGGTCTTAATTATTATTCATGAAATTAATAGGATTAACGATTCCTGTATCATATCACTCCGTGCTCAGTGGGGTTGAATAGATTAATTGTCTGAAGTTTTGTCCCAACTTGTCTTGTAGCAAAAGATCGGATTGATGAATTAGCATCTCATTCTATTTACTGGTGTTGAAAGACATTAACAATATCTGTAAAACCTTTTACTTGGAACCACGCACTGGGGTTGGTCTTTATTCCAGCTAATGTTTGTTTTGACCCAAGTCATGCAACTGCAGTGAAACTCCTCTTATAATTATTGCGTATCAGTGATCAAGGTCGAGAATTTCTGAACTTTATACAATTTACATGTATTGAAAGACTGCTATTTGCCTGTGTATACATTATGGTTATGAAAAAATATCAGAGTGTCTAGACATGGAAAAACTGACAAACAGTAAAACATTCAGCAGACTTTTAGAAAATGCTGGATAAATACAGTTCTTCCAGTCAGAGGTGGTAGAGCTCCACAGATTCCGGTACTTTGGTGGTGCGATGGCCTAATATGCTAAACCACCGCAGCAGGAACTTCAAATATTCAAATTTCAAATATTCAAACAAATGTTCTGGCACCTTCAATTCCCTGGTCATCTGGTCAGTCATCCCATGCTGACACGATTGCCTGTGTCTGAGGTCGGTCAGGAAATCATCCACTGGTGCCAAAACAGAGAATCTGCTCTGCAATGGATTGGCAACCCCTCCAGGGTAAACCCCACAACCCTGAAACAATGACGGAAGCTGGCTGATTACCTCAGCAAGCTCCTGCTTAATCTCACAATACAAATATTTTACCTTCTCAAATGGCCTAGTCAGTACCACAAAATGTTTCTCTAAATTTGGTTTACCCTCCACAGACTGAAAACACCAAGCCAATGAAGAATCCTCTTTCAGAGCTGAAATGATGTTCTTATGATTTAGGGATAAAGCAGAACTGGCCTCATTACTCAGGGTGTGTTCTGCCTCCAGAAGGGCTAGTTCATCCTTCATAATCTTTTTTCACATTAAGCTTTCTGTACACAAGGTTTGCAGTTGTTTTATGCATGCATCATGATACAAAAACAGAACACAGTAGCAAATGTCACATGACACATTTCTTTGGACTGTGGTGGAAACCGGAATACCCGAAGTAAACCCTTGCAGACACTGAGGGGACATTCAGACCCCACAAAGAAAGGACCAGAGCCTCCTTTACTGTTAGGCAACAGTGCTAACCACCAGAGCACCAGGCTACCCACAACTGAGCCACCCACAAATGGGATGTGTCACATCGTCAGGTGCATAATGTGCTACCTGCTAGACCATTCCCCAAAAAATACCAAAACACCACTGATTGAATTGGTACCCTAAGTTGGATGGGCACCCTGTCTAGTGTTGTTCCTGCCTAGCACCCTCTGCTGCCGGCTAGGCACTGGCTCTCCTGTGCCCCTGTCCAAGATCAAGTGGATAAGAATGTGAATGAATGAAGTAATGCTTTAGCAGAGATGTGTGAAATAATTAATAAATTATTAGATTATTATATTTAAAAAATGTATTTGATTATTGAAAAGGGTTGAGAGATGGTAAAAAAATGCTACAGTGAATGTATCTCTTCTACCATTAAGCTTGGAAGTAAAGGTGACATAGTGTGGGGATCTTTTTCAGCCGTTACCACAGGTAAGCTGCTTCACCGTAAATGAAAATTACGTAAATTGAAAAGTAAGTTAATGCTTCGGTGTACAAGAAAATAACATATTTCAGAAAGGCGTGTTTCCTGAACAAATTGTTTGCTGGTGAGTGCTTTAAAAGGTTATATTATATTATGTATTATATAATAAATATATAATATAATATGTTATATTATATATATTATATATTTTGCAGTTTGAGATCTGGCCCATTTTCCCCCAGGAGTGTATTTTGTACATGTAAAAGCTCTGTGTGTTCGTGTTCTATACTTTCCATGTGCTCATCTTCTCAGTTAATATTGTAATGATGGCATACTTGGTTTATGCATGCACCATATTTCAATCAATAATGGCTGCATCTTGTAAGAAATGTGATCCTAAAAATGATACAAAGCTCCAACCGCATTACCATATTAGACCCATGGACTGAATGAAAAAGGGGGAATCTTCATAGAGAACATGTGTTCTTTGGTGACCTCCCCCTATGTAATTACCTGTACTCCAGCTCCACAATGTACAAAGGATTATATATGTGTGCAGCGCGGAAGAAGCATGAGATCATGGTCTTATAATATCCATACACCCATTATCCACTATAATGTCTCTGCTGTTCTTATGTAAACAGTACAGAGGACTGGATTCCCTCTCAGAGTTGAGTTAAACATCAAAGATTTGTTCTTTTTCTGCATACCAGTGGTACACTGTTGCCAATCAGCAAGTCTGTGGTTGAATCGTGTCTGGGAGCTATCGAGTATCTGTTTCAAGGGTGTAGAAATACCCATAGTCTCTCTTAACTCAGCGAATCATTTTCCACAAAGCTGTTTTTCTCTTTGCTTTTTCTTAGTTTTGGTAAACCCAAATCAGTCTATTAAATATTTTTATAGTCACATTAAAACCTTATCTTATATACACTTAAGTATCGCCATTTAGCAACTCCTTTCATTTTCTTTGCTCTGTTCCGTACTCATATTATTGCTTAGGGTGCCATATCAAGGCAAGCTGACCAGTGTAGTTGTTTATATTGCATGCAGGCTCCTGTACGATTTGAGCTATTATCAAGCACAGCGGTGCTCCCAAACATCTGAGGATCCTAGGCTGCACTTGCACCAACTGATTCAAATTAATTTAGAACTGCAATGAAAGCAACTTTCAGCTCCACTCACTTAGTTTGCCTCTAAACCAGGTTTAATGAGACAATTTTAAGCAGTTGTTGATGAACATTAAAGTAGAGTTAATTCACCTTATAATGGGTCATGTAACAGACCTAGGCCCTTATTAATCAGCGATGCATTCACTGGAATGTGTTTAATCTGTGTGTATGAACATTTTAACACAGTTTAATGTTTGTCAAAACAAATGTTTGATTAAATGTGTGTATGTATTTATCCACAGCTTTGACTGTCGGCATGTTTGTAGATTGCAGCAGTTCCACTGCTTTCCTGTGGTAATGGATTTCCTTTGTTTACCAATAAATGCAAAACCCAACATTTGATAACAAAAAAAACCAAACAAATAGTGTTTTAAACAATTATGGAATTGCTTTCAATAGAACATGAATGTTTCCTGACTAAGCATCACATATTATACTATATAATGGTGGCAGAATTGCTATGCTTATCACTGTGCTAAATATTTTTTGACTTGCCATATTCTATAATTATGTTGCTGTATGTCACACCCACGAGCGGTTCCAGCAACCAAACCCATCCTTTCACGCGAACACCATCACCAGAATTCTGATCATGCACTCATTACACACACCTGACACTTGTTTTGTTCTCATTATGTATACACTTCTTGCACTAGGTTTAGTTGCTAAGTCACTTGGTCCCTACCTCGACCCTAAGTGTCTCCTCTGTGTTTTGGCTCAAGTTTGTAATCGCTAGACCTACCGTTCTCGACCTTTGCTTTATCCCTTAACCAAGTCTTTCGCCTCGACCCTTGTCTGCAAATGTACGCTGCGTGTGTCTCTGCTACACGCCGCGTTACAGTTGACTTAGCCACCATGGAGACAGCAGCTACAGTATCCACGCTTTCCCACGACGAACAACTTGCGTCATCTCATGGAGGTAACTTAAGCTGTTCGGCAGCTTATCGCCGGTCAAGAAGCGCTGAGCACCGTGGTTCCCACTGTGGACAAGTTAACTCTAAGGATGTCGCAGCTAACTTCGTCCCCTGATGCCCCGCCTCCCGCAGACATTGTTTCGCTACCTCCCAACGCACCTAGCGCAGCCGCGCTCTCTGCTGCCTACAGGCTCGCACTACTCGATAGGTATGATGGAGATCCAGATCGTTGCCAAGGTTTTCTGTTACAATGTGTCCTGTATTTCAAACATTCATCGCCAGAAGCTGATTCAGCCCGTATTACACTAGTGATCTCCCTCCTCACTGGTCCTGCTCTATATTGGGTCACTGCCATCTAGAATAAGCAGGTTAAAGAAGCCAGGGACTACCAGCGCTTCCTGGACGCCTTCCGGGCAGTGTTCCAGAACCCGTGCGGTGGCCACTCAGCCTCTGAACAACTGCGGGACCTACGGCAAGGAACCCGTTCGGCAGACGAGTATACCTTGCAACTTTGGTGGCCCAAAGCGGCAGGAATGAGGCAGCTCTTCTTTCCACATTTTGATGCCGACTTGGACCTGGATGACCTCATTGTTATGCCAATCAAGTTTGATCAGCTCCTTGGTTCTCGCTGCCGGGCCCAGCTCCCCATGCCACTACCAGCCTCGCCACACCCCTCAGAGCCCACGGAATTCGGCAGGGCCCATCTCTCATCCCTGGAACGCCAACGCCGTGCCTTCCAAGGTCTCTGTTTTTACTGTGGCTCTGGCCAGCACCTTCACTCCCAGTGTGACCAGGTGCGCACTTCGAGTTCCACGGTGGCGCACACCCCGGGTGAGTACGCATCATGCTTCCATCTCATTTTGTATCCCAGTCATCCTCTGCCTACCTCACACCGAGCTCTTTGTTTCAGTGCTGATTAACTCTGCATGGGGGAATTTCATTGCAGACTCGTCATCATCCCCTGTTCCAACCTTCCGACGGGGCGTCTAGTCACAGCTGCTAATGGTCAACCCCTGGTCCCGTCACCAGGGTCACAGCCCCTTTGGAGATGTTTGCCAGCGCCTCCCATGTGGAGACAATCTCCCTTCTCCCTATGGCGGGACTCGCTCACCCCATCATTCTGGGCCTCCCATGGCTTTGCCGTCACGATCCCACCATTTCCTGGTCGGCCAAGGAACTCGTCCGCTGTTCACACTACTGCTTTGATCGCTGTCTCCACCTTCCAGCGCTACAGTTGAATTCCATACAGCCCGATCGCCATCCTGCCTCCCAACGTTCCTCTGGAATACCATGACCTTGCCCTAGTTTTCAGTGAAGGTGTACTGACCTCCTTGCCTCCAATTCAGCCGTATGATTGTGCCATTGAGCTGCTGGAGGAGGCATCCCTTCCCTTCCTGCCGAGGATGCAGCAATGGATGCCTACATTAAGGAGTATCTCGAACTCTTGACTAATTCGACCCTCCACCTCTCCACTCTCGGCCGGGCATGCATCCATGCATTTACTACCGTGGGTTGAACCGGATCACCAAGAGGTACTCGTACCCTCTTCCCCTGATACCATCAGCCCTGGAACAGCTCAGCACCTCCAAATGGTACACAAAGCTGGATCTCCGCATCACGTACAACCTGGTGCGAATCAGGAACAGGGATGAGTGGAAAATTGCCTTCAGCACCAGCACAGGCCACTAAGAGTACCTGGTGATGCACTTTGTCCTGACTATCACTCCGTCTGTCTTCCAGGCCCTGCTACGGGACATGCTGGGCCGTTTTGTCATAGTGTACCTAGATTATATCCTTATCTTCTCCCTGGACCTACACACTCACGTCTCCCAGGTATGACAGGTTCTCCAAGACTCCGGGAAAACCAGCTCCGGGTGAAGGCGGCAAAGTCTGAATTTCACACCCAATCAGTCAGCTAGCTGGGGTATGTCATCTCCCCATTGGCTGTGACCATGGACGACAGCATGGTTGAAGCTGTCCTGTCCTGGCCGAAGCCGCAGGCGGTGAAGGACCTCCAGCGCTTCCTTGGGTTCGTCAACTTCTACCGATGCTGCCTCTGGAACTTTAGCCGGATAGTCACGTCCCTCATGTCTCTGCTCCAGGGTAAGCCCCATAGTCTCCTTTGGTCCCCAGAGGCTGAAAAGGCGTTCAACAACCTCAAGAGGGCCGTCTCACAAGCTCCAGTTTTGGGACACGGCCACCGCCAGGATTCCCTCCTTCCCAATAGGAAATATGACCCTCCCGAGTTTTGGGACTAGCTCCTCACCTGGGCTCATGTCTCCCTCAGCACCCCTGTTATTGGTTGAAGCACATGCACAGGGACGTTCATACATTTGTCGCCTCCTGCCATACGTGCACGCAAAGCAAGACTCCTCGCACCCTGCCTTCGGGCTGTCTCGTCCTGCTGACGATTCCCCAACACCCCTGGTCTCACCTGGCCTTGGACTTCATGACCGACCTTTCCCCATCCCAGGGCCACACTGCGGTCCTCACCATTCTGGATCGCTTCTCCAGGTCCATAAGGTTTGTCCCTTTCTATTCACTATTCGCCTCAGCATCAGTTGACCACACTCTGTCATTTTACATGGCCTACCACAGCATGTCACAATACCCATGACGTCTTGCTTTAATGAAAAACCTGCACTTACATTTTCAATTGGTTGTCTACTTACACACATCATGAGAGATGAGTACATGTATACCATAGATATCATAGATAACATAGATATCACTGAATATGTAAGTGGCAAATTCAGTCAACTTTGGATTGATACTAAATATGAAATGACAACACTGTATTGTTCCATGGTGCCACTTTCCATAATGAACTGTTGTCAAGGAAATATGATGAAACAAACATATGCACATATTTGTCTAAAACACATTTTTGAGCTTTTTATCTGAGCTGAATCACAGTATGGAATAAGTATACACGTACACTCTTTCTCCTATCATTAACTCTGACACCACATTTTAATAAAGCAGGATTTACAAAACACAGGTCATGTACAGTACTTCTCTGTAATCTTTATTGTGAGGAAAGAGTGACTACTCTTGCAGTGAGCAATTTTATTTTGAATAAGATTCTTGCTTTTTGATGTATTTGGGAGAACCACATTTCACTTATAAGTTATAAGTTTGTTGTAGTAGCTAGTAGAATTAAAATTTATAATACAAATCCCTATTTGAATTTCGATTTGTGCATGCTGACTAATATATTTGTGTAGTTTATAAAGCAGACTTTAATTTGGAAAATGTTCCGTATCAAGGGAGCCGTAAAGATCTGGGTTAAGATTTAAAGAGTTTTAAAACTCTTCTTTACAACGCTGAACATCTCATGTAATATACAAGCCTTTAATAGACTTTGAGTATTTGGCTAGACATAGATATATGAATTCAATCCAATTAAATTCAAATGTCCAGTTTCACCCAGAGAAAGGACATTTGAGCCTAGTTTCTTCTCATATTATTTTTTAAAATGTTTCTCATGGAGTTTTTCCATTCCACTGTTGCCTTTGGCTGGGGTCTAAACTCTTTGTACTCTAAACTGTTGGTAAAGCTGATTTGCCACATAGTCTTTTCTTAAAAGTGCTGTGTACCAAAATAACTGAAACTTGTGTTAAATGTAATAATACATATATGCTGACTGGTCACATATGCACACTTTTCATAGAACAAGCAACACTTGCATTTCATTGCAAACTAATTTGGTTGAACTGTTATAGTTTGGAGTGTTTTGCATCTCTCAGCCACCACATTTTCCCCATAGAAAACAAATTCCTCGTGCACGTTCCAGTTTCCACCACTAGGTGCTTTGTGTGTATGCATGGTCAAAGCTGTGTGTAAACATACAGCCAATTATTGGCAAATGTTTATTTTGTTAAACTAGATTTGTGTTGAAGTGTTTGTACACACAATTTAGGCATAGTTTGGTGCACACTCCAAGTTATGTTCTTCACTGTCAAAAGGCTGTGTTCTGGAAATGCACAGTCACTAGAATGGCAATCATTTCATTTTGGAGACTGAGATAGGCTTACAAAGGAAACATGAGAGAAGCACAGACAGGAAGTGATGTTCAGCTAATTGTCTGGGTCTCCAGATCGTTCTGCTTCATGTCTATTAAATGGTGCTGCTAAATATTACCCTGTCATTATCCCTGCAGAGTGCTTCTCTACCCTATTAGCATAATTAACAGGCATGCTTATTAAGTGAGTAGCAATGTTCTCTCATATAGTGAGACGGTAATGTATTGTTCCAGACTTGCTTGCTTTGCAAACTCCCAAACCCCTGAATGGACTTTGGATCCAACTTTACTGCCTAACTGATTATGTTCTTAATTAGATTTGATTGGTCTTTGGAAAAGCTGTGGTGTGTTCAACTCTTACTTGTGTTTGAAGAATGTGTTCATTTTCTCTATGCTGCTGTCAAGCAATGACTTGCAACATCTCCAGCTTTAGAAATTTGCAAAAAATATAACAGGTCCACAAAGATGTTTCAGTAAGTGAAGTCTATATAACTGCTCAGACTCATGACAGGACATATTGCCCAGAACCTCACACTCCTATCATCAGCTTTTTTCACCCCAATAGTGTCACCAGTCCTGCAGCTAAATGGTGCACAAGTACATGGCCATTCAAATGATTAAAATAAATTGTGACTCATCACACCAGACAGCCTTCTTCTATTACCTTCGTGGTCTATTTTAATACTTGTGTGCCCATTATAGGAGTTTTAATGTAGGATAAGGGGATAGTAAGTAGGGTGCTATATATTATATGTTGTGACACATTCCTCTGGTAAACAACTGTGCCACAGCAGTGTTTCTGTGGTTAAGACCAGAGTGGATAGACTTTCATCGCTTTCAAACCCAAGGCCCTGTTTAAGTCCTTGTGAAAGCTACTCAGATAATCAACAAACGCTCATTATTCCCATGTCCATCACATTAACTAGAAGCACTGACTGCTGTCTGACTATTTAATACATGCCAGAGTTTGACTTGCCCAGTTTTATGTGCAAGTTAAGCTCTGTGATGCATTTGATGATATATTTCATAATAAATGGTTTTGTGAGTGGAGATAATGTATTGGTATATGCAGTATCACACTGGCAGATCACTATTGTAGTTCCTAATTTAACATACATAGGTTTCCTTCTGGCAATTATTATTTAAATTGCTTTTTGAACATGTTTGTATTAAACTTTGTTATTATTTGGACAGCAACGTTGGGCAAAAGAAAGCCTAACAGGCTGCGTACACACATACATTAGTTAGTTATTAATGAACATTAATAATAGAATATGTGTGGCCTGTGCATCGATTTATCATGGGCGGCAAGCAGCCACAGGTTGAAAACCAGGACTGTTTATTTGCCATGTGTTGTGGCTTACATTATTCTGCTGCTCTACCGTCTTGGACAATCTATTATTTTTGGTATGAACTGGTCCCTTTTACAGCATTCCTGAGAACATACCTAACAGAATAATTTGTGAATTTGGTACTGTTAAGTGAGTGGCAGGAGATGCTTTGCATATTACTCAGGAATTCTTTTAACATTGCACCAATCCTTTTTGAACACTGACTTCAGCTTCACTGTGTCCATCACCAGCAAATCACATTTCTAAAAATGAATACATTCATGGTAGTTATTTTTTACATTTTTGGAAGTGTAAGTTGGTCTGTAATTTAGATTGTATTGTCAAACTGTTTAAAACTATGTATTTATTTCTTCAGTTACACTTTTTCATAACTGGCATAGACTGATGGAGAAAGCAGATTCACACAAGCTTTTTAAGAACAGGGGTATTGAAGGACAGGGCGCAAGCAGTGTCATAAGAACAGTCTAAAGTATCCTCCCAAAATATTAGTCCAACCAGATCTCACAGTCTGAACTATAAGATGTAAAATGGAGTCAGGAAAAGAAGCAAGAAACATAAACGGGATTCAACCTGGTTGAATTGGGTAGCACTGTGGCCTCATAGCAAAAAGGTTCTAGGTTTGCTATCTAGGTGGAGCTGTCTGGGTTAGGTTCTGTGTGAAGTCGATCATTAATGTAAGCAATGAGAAAAGAGTGACGTCCCTTAAATTCAGTAATTATGCTGCCTTAACAAAACATGATTATGCATGCACCTTGGGTATAACATGATTGGTATATGTGCATATGACATATGAATATTGTACAGATATTGCATGAATTATGTACATATAATACTTTTACATACTGCAGAAGTCTTTTTTCACACAGAAATGTTAGTGGATGTTCTCTGGTTTTTGTGGTGTTCTTTAAATGGACATCTCCTTTCACAAATGGATTACTCTTGGAGAATTGGAGGGCACCGATTAGTTTTATCCATTATGGTACATTTGTGTATCCCACCGTAATTGCTCTCACAGCGGGCAGTGGAAACACTGAGTTCTGCTCCGGGTTTGTGTTACAGGCATAGATGGTTGTCCATTTACATTAATGGGCTCCATTTTCCTCTGTAAAAGCCTTATCTGTCCATTTTATACATCAGAGCCTTCTCCCCTACCCTGTAATTCAAAAATGGCGGACAGAGGACTTCTTTCCATCTTCTCAAGCAGAGTTAAGGACACCTTCATTTCAGATTTTGCCTAAATTGTTTTTCAGGATAAAAGAAACCACCATTATATTGACCTTTGATGGGTATTAATAATGATCAACATTAATATTGCTAAGTACATATTTGATGATATGTATAATGAGGGTTATAATACATTTTTTATTGTTTATGATTTTATATATGTTTGCTTTATTACTTGTCCAGTGACATTTTAACAGAGTAGCATAGAAATTCTATGTGCATGTATGTTTGTGACTGGCTGCAGTGGCACTGTGGGTAAATTAGTAATAGTGCGAGGATCTCAAATACAAATAGGTTCATGGTGGTAATCAAGGACTTTAATGTGAATTAAATTATCTGATAATCCTTAACACATTATACAAGTTTGTATCAGAACATTCAACAACCAACTAAACCTTAATGATTTACCCAGCAATTCACTATGCTGTGCATGGTGGCACGCAAACAAATGCACACAAAGGCCCTGCCTCAGTTAGTGCTGCCACCAAATAACATTAAAAAACGTTTAATAAACTGAGTGAAAATGTAGATAAACAGAGGATCTGCAGCATTTCTCTGAATAATATATTTACTAAAATAACAACAGTTCTCCAAATTTTATTCATATTTGTATTTAGATTTAAAATATGCATTCATATAGTTATTATAGCTCTTTTTTGAAGAATATTTAAAATATTTTGTTTTTCATGGTTTCATGGTTTTCATGTTTCTTCAGAAATAAGAAATGAGTCATTTTTGGTTATCATAAATAAATGATGATCGGTTTAGGCGTATTATTTTCATTTTACATATTTACCGTTAGAAAGCATTCAATTTGTATACTTTTATTTTTTTACTTTTAAGGCAATAACATAGAATATAGTAAGAATATGCTCATATTAAATAAAATCTAAAATATGTTGTAATATTGAAATCATTCAATTCGATTCAAATTAAAATAACAGTGTGTGCATGTAACTTAGTAGCCAATTTTTTTTAACTCAAAGACAAACTGAAATGCATTAGTGCAAGCAGGCAGGATTTTTTTCATAAACTGTTAGTAGACTAATGTATATTCATAAACATAAAAATCAGCAAACCTATTTAAATGTATTTAAACCCATTCAAATGTATCATTTCACAGTCTAAGTAATGACTAAGAAATATTCTTAGCCTCTAAACTCTTACCTAACTAACACCATGCTCAGCAGAGGCATATTTGTGTGCAGTTAATGAAACTTTCTTGTAGTACTGTAGACAAGCAGTGGTTCTGATTATAGCAATAAAGTCATCTAACTACTATTTTGTCAGTGGCTTATTAAACTCAGACAACACACAGTGAACAATAATACCTAAATAACAACATTATACAGGGCATTTTTGTGTCCTTGAGGTTCTACACAGCAAATTCCTCTTCTTATGGTTGGGGACTGAGCACACTACTGTAACTTGGAACTGGCTAATTTTCTAATCTAATTACAAATCCAGCCACTGGCCTTCCATGTATGACTAATGTAATCAGCGTAATTAGATGGTAATTGGATTGGCCTGCTCATAATACACACACTGTCATAAAACAGAGTAACTAAATATCCACAGTAAAATAACAAGAAGCAAGCACGAAGTCCCAGATTGTGAAAAGACTTTGTTTCTTTTGTTGGTCATTAATTGTACTGTATTTTATTTATCCAGGCCAGAGCAAAATTTAAGCCTGTCTCAGGCACATCAGATGTAATTCAAGCATCTTGGACAAGCCATCAGTCCCCTACAATTTGTTGTTGGATACACTACCATACCAGCACATGAATGCCTCAGAGCAATTCCATATTATAGCTGTAATAAACTGTTGAGTACGGCCATTGTGGAAATATCAAAACTAAGATAAATGATAATGTTTAAGCAAATATGGTCAAATACAACTACAAAAAATCCAACTATGTACTCATGAACACATTTTATCACTTACATGCTGACTGTATTTCCCAGACACAGAATAGAGCACTAATGCAATAAATTCCAATACAGAACTTGATGTTGTTACTTTGGTAGCTACATGCTTTTATCACCAGTCCTTTATGAATTCCCTCTTCCTTGGTCTTTTAGTTAAACCAACAGCAGCTTCATTATGATTTGAGACCTTTTTTTTATGTCTTAGCACCTTAACTATGGTACACAAATCTCTCCAAAATGTAACCTTTTTTTAAAGCTGAGCTAAAGTGTTTTTTTCAAAGTGTTCGTCTGGTTTAAAAGTTTTCCCTGTTTCCCTGTTTTCCCTGATATATGACTTCGGAATTGAGTGTGTATATGTGTGTGCACGCGTGTGTGTATCTCTGCTTTTTTGCAACATTTCTAGTAACCACTAGTAAGTTTCAGAGCTATTTCTTTCTTTAAATGCTATAAGTAGTTGCATAAGTATCCACGAGTCTTCCATGCTGCCCCCTAGTGGTGTGCAACTTGAGAGGCGCCATATCGATGTCATAACCAAGTGGCACATTTAAGGTACTGAAAAGCAGGGGAAAATACCTAAAACTAGCAGTTTAATTACAAATGACGAACACAGTGCTTTAAACGTTCAGTAGAGTGCAGTAGTATCAGGGTGTGCCCTTTCATTGCCCCTGTGGGAGGCAGATTTTGCCTCTCCTTGCCATAAAGATGACATTGGAAATGACATGGTTTTCTCTTATAATTCACATAAATCATATGAGGAAACACTGAAATACACATTTCTATATATACTTATGAAAGTTCTTTAAGCACTATATTTACTCTTGCATTACTAAATAGTATGATTGTACTGAACGCATACCTGGGATGCCACCTAAGTTGGCCAAAAAAAAAAAACCCTGATAAATAATCACACACTCCTACCAAAAAACCAAACCATTCCACAATAAAAACTCATATATATGGTTGACTTGCAGTACATGATGATCTCAGCAGGTTTATATATATAAAACAAAGCTCACCGTGATTGAGTCAGGCAACAAGTAGGAATAAACAGGAGGAAATGCTGCTATTTGTTTGTAAACGAGTCTGAAAAATGTGGTCACTGACCAAGGAACAGTATCAGTGCTGGAAACATTTTACTCACTGATTAAACAAGCATTACCTCATATTTACTCTTAAGCTGCTGCAAATGCTTTAATTATGTTAAACAGATGGGATGTATTAGTGTGACCCAGTCACAAAAAAGCACATTAAGTGCTGCATTAAAACCTCGTGCCCAGTAAAGAATCTATCTGTGAACCAGTCACACAGTTTACAGTCACACAGTCTGTGTAGTCTGTTACTCTCTCT
>JAUZST010024865.1:0-31087 GCA_034779995.1 Parotocinclus haroldoi
AAACTCTGAGACCACCTGTGAATATTATTGTTTGTATTTCATTTAGCCTCTTACAAAGCTTTGCAACAACTACTTGAAGACCAATGAAAGGAGGCAATGCAGATAATTGGGCAACCAATATGTTTTGTTTAAATGGCTGATGCTGAATGTTAGGGAGTGTGTTGACCGATTGCTGATATCACAAATTATTGAAATATTATCATTGAGAAGTAAAATCGCTGAACTTACTGTAAATGAACATAATGATTTTTAAAAATGATTTTATATATAAGGGCACTGTTTTCAATCTATATTTTTTTCATAAATAAAAAAGAACTAAAAGTCTCATTGCACAACAGCATTTATTACCAGAAAACATTTATAAATTGTATTTGTTTCTGTGAAAAAATGTTTGATACTTACAAAATACACAATGTTTGATTAGAGCATGTAGTTACAGTAGCAGCATCTTTTTGTTTTAATTCCAGTTTCATTTAAGAGAGGCAAGTTGCTAGACGCAACGTTAATCGTCTTCTGATAAATGGCCCTAAATCAATGTTCACTCTACTGAGTAACTAAAACATTTTCTCTGCATTTCCAAATATCAGCTTTAAGAACACGTCAGCCGATATTAATCTAAAAATTGACCTGTTTAATCAGTCTATCACTTTTACAGACTTTGCTCTACTTTCACCTGATATAAACCTTATCAAACAATTATTGGGTTACTATAAGAAAAAAAAACCCAAGCATGATTATTTAAATTATGCTGATATGATATGTAATGTAAAAAGGATACTGATCAAAAATAAAAACAACTTTTTTGCTCCCATTTTTCTTTAACTGACTCTACGCTAAAGGCTTTTTTCTCTGAAAATTTGTCCAAAACTGTTAGTGGGCACTTTTACTTTGCTAAGATAATCCATTCACCTCACAGGTGTGGCATATCAGAGCAAGACCCTTAACCCACAATTGCTTGTAAGAACTGTATCAGTTGTAAGTCGCTCTGGATAAGGGGCGTCTGCTAAATGCTGGAAATGTAAAATGTAAATATATATACACCAATTCAGAGAATTTCAAACATGCTCAATGGGCCATGCAAGAAATTGGATGTTTTAAGCTTTCAGGAATTCTGTACAGATTCTTGAAACATGGGGCCCATGAGGTCATGGATGAATGGCATAACAACGGTCCTCAGGATCTCATCATTGGTACTCACGTGAATTTTATCGATGCCATCCTGAATGCACAGTGTTTGTTGTCCATAACATGCTCCTTCTCATATACACTTACTAATACACTATATCCACTTAGAAATGCCAACTTTAACTCTTTCTCATCCTCTCAAGGCAGAGAGACTAATGAAATGTTACTGTGCCAGGTTATTTTGTTTCTTGTAGTGCTTACCAACTTTCAGCTACAGCCTAATTGTTGTTTAGATATTGCCCTGTCCTAATAATTGTTATTGTATGATCATGCTGTGATAACATGACTAACTGCAATGCAATGTTGAGCATACGTTGCCATTACAAAAAAGCAAACAAATACAAAATTAAATACTGAAATTGAGGTTCTTCTCACTCTAATTGTAATACTGGTGTTGTCAGTAGCTAACTTAGAAGATTGACCCCCACTATACAAATATATATAATAACAGTATACATGTTAATGTCATGTGTACATCTCACGCCATATACCGTCATGTGCTTTTCATTAGGCACAGAATGAACATTTAATCACAGCAAATAAATGACCTTATCAGAGATAATTGTTTAACAAAACCATGTGCACCAAGTTATCACAACTGGATTTTCCAACAGCACAGAGACATCACCTGCAGTGCCTAGTGAGGAGAATACAGAGCAAGGAGTCTGACACACATCTAAGTCCTAACACCAAAGTTTAGTTTAGTTTCTTTTGAAAAACAGAGATGGTGCACATACAGTGCAATATGAGGTAATTGGTGACAAATTAAGATTTTATAAACACCCAGACAGATTGACCATTGATGCAGTATGGAGGTCACCAACATTATATCACCAAAAGGCTAGTGTTGAGTTTCCTTCTATCCATGCAGCAGCTACACCTGATTCCTTAAGGAGTTGTCCTTTGTCTCAGAGCAGATGGTGTCAGGTTTAGCTGCCTTTTGGATGGAAATACAACCTGCAGCCTCATTTGCGAATAACACTGTCGACCCCTGATCCGAGCAAAATATTTACCAAATAAGAATGCTATTATTATGGAAAGTAAGCTTTAGTCAGGTGGGTACAATTATACATGGCTTAATTGCGAGCTGAGATAATCTACAGTCTAGCTGAAAACACAGCAATTTCCCCCCTAATATCACTATCAGAGTAACATTAATATTGATATAGCATCATATTGCCCACCACTACTGCAGACTCCATAAAGAGGCATTTAAACCACTACTGCTCAAACTGGAGAAGAAATGGAAGTGAAATGGGTTTGGAATATAATGGACTGCACTCGTTAGCCTCATCTTTTTTCTGAACACTTGTGCATTTTGCACTCAATTATAAGTTATACAGACTGCTTAGCTGTTTTATAAAGGTTAGATTGAAACTCTATTTAGTTTTGATGTGATGAGAGGAGTGTTAAAAGACGAGTGTATCAGTAGCTGTCTCTGTTTTGTTTACACATGTTCAAACATTATGGGAAAACTGTGTAATCACGTTTAAGCATGTGCTTAGTTGTAATAACCACATAGCTGAGGGCTTGTGCGCATGTGAGCGTCTCTATCCTGACTGTGATAACAATACGTGAAAAATGTAAGGGTATTTGCCTGTGACAACCCATGTTAGTCATTTCTTACGTTTATTTACATTTATGTAAATAAGAGATGACTGCAACATGGACTGTTCACTGTTTTCAGTGCTTAATAACGTACTAAAACAACTCCTGAGTTTAAGAGAATCGAACCCGGTTCAAAGGTTTGTAAATGGTATACCAGTTGACTTCAATTCTTAATTTTAATGTTATTGTTAATTTCAGTGTCTTGTTTTGTCTCTTTAATTAGGTAATTATCTCTTTATACCATTTGTTTACTGTAAATATGTATACATAAGAGTACATTCAATCTGAGATCTGGTGGTGCTGCAGATTAAAAGGCCTCTTGTAACCACTTTGTTTAACCTGACGCATTAGCACATAATTTTTCAGTTTTTCTGTGGTTCAGTCGCATTTATATCGATAATTACAAGCGTGATGTAGAACTTGGCTTAGCCAATCGGATTTTAGAACGAGAATGATCTATTTTATAATATGGCATATGCAAGCATTTGTTTAGCGTGGTAGATAGTGGGGTTACCACATTCCAGGAAAGACTGCTTGGAATTTAGGAACAGCTTAGAGATCAGTACCCAGAGACCTCAGAGCACAAGCAGGGCAGAAGGGCAAAAGTAGCTCAGATTAACAGCAAAAGACATGCTCTGCTGAGCTTGGTTTATTCAGGGGACACTGCGTACACTGTTCAGTTACAGCAGTTGTGGCCCATACACAAAGACAGCTGTGCCAGGATGCTCCCTCCATTACGTTCTGTAAATTCCTTGTTTACTCCTCTAATGGAGTTCCCAGAACTGGTTTTATGTTGTTACTTTTGTTTTACATAGCTTCTGTAGAGGAGCACAAAAAGATTTATTTGATTTATTTGAGCAAATACACAGTGACCTGAACCTCAAAATGAATTGCAGCCTAAGAATTAAATCCTACACTTGCATTTGAATTTTGATCTGTTTATTCCTCTGAATGCAGATATACCATTTGACTTTATTAATACTTGTGCGCTAAATGCTGACATGGAACAACCAACGTTTTTTGACTCTCTGTTGGAGTTTTATAATCCATTCCATTGTTTCAATTGACAACAGTTTTGTTGGAGTCATGTTTTCTTTAAATTAACCAAGTCCAACAGCTTGTTCAGGTTTGTGAGAATATCCACCCCCCTTTGCCTGGTGTTGTATGCAGGTTTCTTCTATATTTAATATTTTCCTCAATACATGTTGTTTCTGGGACCTATACAGTATGTATCCATATACCTTCCAACTTTCACCAAAAGATTTCTTTCTGTAGCTTTTCCCAGAGTATGTGAAGTATAATTAAAATGTTGTCTTGTTGAAACAATTGTGTTCTAGAATTACTTCAACCTTCACATGGAATGTCCTGAAAGTAATCAACAGCTGCTGTCTGTGTTTCATTATCATTGTTGCAAAGTTTTCATGCCATCATATTATATTTTTTATTCCATCAGAAAGACACGTAGGCTATTCTCAGTGAGAGAATCTTCTTTTCTCAAGAATAGAGGTGATTGACAAATTAATAAACACTAATCGAGGTTACATATAAAAGACCAGGTACAATCCACACGTGCGAGTAATCATGTTTTTTTTTTCTATAAAGAGACACATTTCTGAAAGCTTTCCCTCACATATTTTTGTTTACTTAAGCTCTTTCTATCCATGTTTGTGGTTGCCAGTTGGTTGAATAATTCCTAAAAAGCTGGCAGACAAGCATTTGAGTCATTGTGTTTTCATCACTTGCTATCATGCCAACATTCTGAAGAGGGAGAAAAATGATGCAATCCTATGAGTAGCAGCTCAACATATGCTATTATATAGAGGCTGGAATACAGCCTTACTACCCCAATTTCAGCATGATTTCATCATTTTTTGTTTCATCCTGTTCTTGGTGTTCAACTTTTCCACTTCTGCCAACATAAATCTTTTGGAGTGAAGGCTTGAGTTGTAGTTTCCACTTAAGCTAATGGAGCATTCTGCAATTCCAATTCATTAGTTATAATGGAGCTTGTATGAGTTCAGAGGTTTATTGGTTTACTGTTGATTTAAGACAAGTGTATGCATGTCCAAATATGACTTAACTTATTAAAGTGGAACAGGTTTTAAATTGCTACCATCTGACAGAACATTATGACTATTGTGTATTTCACACTCAAAACTATGAGCAATTCTGGCTTTGCTCTTTTAATGAATCTAACCTTCATGCACTTATTCACAAGGGATTAGGGCAGGAAGGTAGCATGGTATATAGCCAGTGATTGTAGAGAAGCATTTTGACATTTTATCACATGATAACGTTTATTTTGCATCATTTCTAGGCCATTTTCGCTTTTTTGTAAATGGACCTAAAAGTACCATGTACCTCAAGTAGTGTGCTGTTAATATGTTACATGTGAGAGCCATTAGGATGGGTGCTGGAGCAGGGGGGTGTTAGAATAAGCTGAAAATGAGTGATTAAACAAGTGCATTTTATTGTGTTCACATGGGTTGATTTTTACAAAATCAAAACTCGGACGTGTTGTAGCTGGACAAGGCAACACTAGCAATCTTTTCTTATATAATTTTAGAATAGAGCATATTAGAGAACGAAAAATGTAGCTAATGCAAGCACACATGTATGCCAGATGGGTATTATGTCATTATATAGTATTTGTATGCACATGACCTTGATTTGCATGAGTAAAAAGACTGGTTCAGCAATCTAATCAGATCTCTTGATTACATTTAGATAATGCTAAGGTACGAACGCTAGAGATGTAACAATACACAACGCTCACGTTTTGAGTCTATTCACAATATTGTGGTAAAAATCCAGTTTCAAATCCACATTTCGTCATTCTTTTTTTTACATTTTCTGCAATTAAACCAGCAAACATTTTGCACAAAATTAAAACAAATGACTAAAAGCAGATGTTTAAAAAGTGTACATTAAATGTTCTATTGCATGATCTCCATATCGCAAATAACTGAATGAAAACATGTGTGCTTAATGTGTATTGCATAACGTATGATTGTGTACCCTCTGTTGTCCACAAATTCCATTCATGTTGTATGGTTTAATCAACAAAACGCACATTATGCTCCTAGCAAGCAAAATCAGTTCCGTCTTTTATAATGTCCAAAATAAAGGCTTTCAGTGTGTTCAGTTTTTTGCATTTATTTATTTATTTTTCTCATTTCTCTGCTGCTTTGTTGAGATTGTTTCATAATGTAACCATTATATGACATTTATGAATGTTTATATAATACAGGTGCAAATATTTTTTTTTTTTAATTGTAGTGAAGTGGCTTTCAAGTAGCAATTTATTTATTAAAGTTTATTTGTACTGTTCATTATCTGTATCAGATCTGTATACATCATCCTTTATCATCTTTAATGTTACCATCATATACAATTACATATACTGTGATCATCCAGCTTTACAGGGGATGCACCCATTCTGATCTAGACACTAGTTTGACTGTTTTGTTCTCTGATAACTTTTAACATGTGATTAAATCGTTATATATTTGGCAACACAAAATATTCTACAAATAATAAGGGCCTTTTTCTGAATTTGAATCTGGCCCCTCTCAAGGTTTATGTCTTATGAGAAGCCTTTAAACTTATTTTTTCCTCAAACACTGCAGAATTACAGACATAAAATTCTTTAATCATGTTATAGCTTAACAGAGGCTGTTTATCAGATTAATTGAATATGTATTGCAGCTCATGACAATACCTGTTAATAGGGTTTATGGCTCATTTTGGCAGTGGATGAGTGGAAGTCACTGGTATCACAGTGGGAGTTTACAGTCAGTGGTCAGCAGGAATCTGTAGTGTGTCAGAATTTTGTTGCAGTTTATACTAGGTCGGCTAAATTGGAAAGGCAAACCAGTGGTTGCAAGTTTTTTTCTTTTTTTTTTTTCTGGGATGTGATGGTGCTTGATGTTCTTTCTGAATGGAGAGGGTGACGCTAAAATACTTTCATTTATAAACTTGCCCATTACTGGTTATGGTGAGAATTATGGCTGATACTGTAAAATAAACACTGTGCATAATTTAATAGCAGAGATAAGCCCTCTGTCCAGAAACAGCAGCATGAGCAGAGCTCTTTCAGTGCAGGCTTGACAATAATCGCTTCTGTCTGTCAGTGCACTATTAGTTATGTGCAGGAGTGTTGGATTCACTGCAGAGGCTGACAGGTTGAGATGGAGGCTGATGGAGTGAGAGAGAGTGCAGCAGTCAGGCAGATTTACATATACATAGGAAGACTTACAGGGGAAAGACACTACTCAATTACTTGAATTGGTTTGTCCTTGACTTGTCTTGCCTTCGTCCTTCAGCTTACGAAGCTTGAAAATCAAAGTCAAACTTAGTTTAGGATTCTTAATGTACTTTCCAGTCAATGTTTTGAATTATTTCACCAAGACATACACTCACTGGCCTCTTTTTTAGGTACACTGCCTAGTTTCTACACTTATTGTGTATTTTATCACCACTATCTGCATTTATAGATATAGATACACTTCTACAATTACAGACTGTAGTCCATTTGGTCCTCTGCAGGCTTTTATTTATCTTTAATCATTAATGGTCAGGACCAGCACAGGTCAGGTACAGTTTTGGTTTCAGATCATTTCCACCCCTGCACTGACACTGATGTGTATTGTGCTGTTTTAGTGTATGATGTGCTGGTATATGAGACGCAGCAGTGTTGTTGGAGTTTTAAACAACTTGGTGTCACTGTTTGACTGAAAATTAAATTAAATTAAAACCATATAAAACTGTCCAGTCACCAGCATCCTGTAAGAACTGATGAAGGATTTGAAGATGAATAGTGTTTGTCTTTACATCTACAAATTGCTCAGCCTTCTTTAACCTTCTGATTAGTGGTCTAAAACCTTAACCACCATGCTGCTATTCCACGTCATGCTTCTATGTGTCTGTCTCTAACTCTGTGGTAACAAAACACATCTAGCTGTACACTACTCTCTGAAACAGAAAACTGAAAAGTGTAGTTAGTATTACGTCTTGCATATATTGATTATGCGTTGACAAGTGGTTTAACATGGCCGAGTCAAGAAGAAGGGCAAAACAGTTATGTTTTTTCCCATTTTAACATTCAGGATTGCAAACTTTTAAGTCTTAGTGCTACATTTTAATAGGAGATCCAACGTTTGCAACTTTCTTACATGATATGTGTGATTTTAGCATGCATGTGCAGATGACAGGGTAACAGCACCAGAAGTCTAAGCAAAGGAAGCTTGTCTGGCTACCCACCATAATTAAACACATATTTTGAAAACGCCCGGTTAAAAATGCCATAGCAAGGAAATGCTGTGTTGTGTCTGTGTAGCAGCATGCTACAGTTGGAGGCATTCCTTAAGGAGCACTTTGTCTTGCGCTGTTGCGCTGACTTTGAGTACCACTCCGTGAAATAGAGCAGATGATAGAAGTAGCTGTCAGTTCTTTGAGATGGAATGTTACTTTATAATAGACCATGCTGAAATGAGTTCATAGTGCTCGGTCGTTTCCAGTTATGGATGAGCAGGTACATTTTAGAAATCCATTCAGCATCAAGCATACTATTTTTAGATTTGGCTGGACTGGATGGTTTTATATAATGCTTTAAGAATAGACTTGTCAAAAAGTGGTATCAATATTCTAACCTCATTCCATAGACACAACCTAAGATAACCAGACTCGCATTGTTAACCCATCCGGTTCTTTGTGAACTTGAGCAACAAAATAGACCTTGGCGGTTGTGTGTAAGTCAGGTAAGATGTTCACTGTGACTTCTTGTGATAATAGTTGAAAGTTTATAGTCAAAGCAACAGATTTTGGAGAGTAGAAGTCAGGTTTGTTTGCAGTCCAAACAGAACCACTGTTGAAGATGTACACACTCCTGAGAACAGAGAACTGTTTTCATAACAGTAGAGCTTTTTTAGCATGAGAAAGGACTCCTGAAAAATCATTTCTGATAATAAAAGGTTCAGATCCAATCAGTTAATACAGTTTGTGTTTGTTTAGACTGAGACTGGTACTATGTTCATGCAATGGTTTGTTTATTTAAGACCATAGTTTAGTCAATATTTACTAATTAATTAAAGACAAGTCAAGACAAGTTTAATCGCCACCTAATCTGTGTACTCGGTTCAGGTATCCATAGCTGAGAAAATTCACTACATAAAAGGCTGAAAGTGCTGGAGTATCTAAACATTTCCCTGAACTTGAAAGTGCACATCCTGAAATTTGCAGACCCTTGCAATGAAAATATCACTTGCTACTCAATCACGATAATTGTGTTTGCATCATATTTGCATAATTTAAAAAAAGGATATCGTTGGTAGACACTGAATATGACACTGCAATGGGCCCTTTTTCTTATTTCATAGTCAACTTAATCACGTTTTTCAGTCTCTAATTGTTAATAGTAGATTAAGGGAAGTATAAGAATAAGAGAAGTAAAGTTGGTTTGTATTAAAGTTTCCTCATTATGTGTCTCATTTGCGTTTTTTCCTTTCCACTGTTGTCTCTGGGGTGTCTTTTGGGGTCTAGGGCTGTTAAAAGCACGTTGAACATTCAACAATGTATCAGTAATAAGATTATAATATAAAGAAAGTCTGCATCTTCATGCTTTAGCCTGTGGATTGAGAACCAATGACTCACATACATGGCTCTATGGAATACCTTATTTTAACAGCATGCATCTGTCTATTCTGAGTCAACTTTCATTCTGAGCATGTTCACCTGACAAAATGTCTGCAGAAGAGCAGCAGGTCTGGAGGACAGCCTGAGCTTAAATGAAATCTGATGAGTCACAGCAGAGAAGCAGATGTTTGGAAATGAACAGCTCTTCATACATTTATGCTTGGCCTGACACTCCCCTCATCTATCTTTCTTTCCCTACGTTGAGAGTACAGTCGTGACACGCCTCCATTCCTCGTGCAAATGGCTTAACAGAGACATAGAGTTACACATAAAGCATCCTACAGTCCTGGAGGCATGATGCAATGGAAACGCATAATATAATATTACTGTATTACTCCAAATTTGTGCCCAAAGCATAGTGCATCTAGTAGTGCTGAATTGTAAGTTGTGCTCATACTTGTCAATTTAAATAGTTGGTAATGTAATAAGAGAGATAAATTGTTGCAGATATTGTGTAGCCTCGAACTTCCATTTATTGTGGTCCTATTTGCCGGGTTTCCTGACCATAATGCATAAGCACCATAATGACAGCAGCATGCCACTGCCTCCCTTCCTGTCTCATTATTGCCTCCCAATCCAGAGACAATAGTTTAGAGAAAAAGAAAGGCAGCTGATATTGATCCTCATAAACTCCCCAGCAAGCAGAGTAATGTACAGACGACCCTGCAATGCTAAATTCACCTGAATTAATTTTCTTCTGTAGTCTCCCACATTTTCATAAATAAGTAATTGTAATCTCTCCTGTCTTTATTCTGTAAACTCTTAAATGCTAGGTACAGGAGTTGAGTAGTATTAAATACCATTAAAGACCATTCCTTTTTTTTTTTTATAAATAATTGTAAGAAATACAATATAGAAAATTACTGAAAAAAGCACTCATTTTTATTTTAACATCGGAAACAATGAAAAAAGTCCCTGCTTCAGATAAATGGTGTGTATATATATATAAAAAAGACACATTTTGAAACAATTCATGGACCCATGTTATTAGGCATGCGGACTATTGTCCAACTTATGTGCATTTGCGTACTATTTTAAAAACTGAAAAATTTTTTTTTTTTTTTTTTTTTTTAAATGGAATCCATTTACTGTCAGGGATGTGGATCTGACTGGTGTTATACATTATTGTTTATTAATAAAATTAATTTGAATAATACATGGTAGTTTATAAAACTGTAGCTTTTTATCCCCGTCAATGTGAAGAAATAGAAAAATCTAGCTTTTAAACAGAAACTGAAAATGAAGACTGAGAAATGTATATTTTGAAGTTATATTTATCACCTGTCTGTTTTAGTTCGACTTTTAAATGACCTCACATTTCACATATATTTATTGGCATGTATCTTAATTATGTCTTCTTGATGCTGTATGTTCTACAGAAAAGTCACTGGAAAGTTGTTCATATGATTAACTGCTGTCACTAAGCTGCCCCAAATCCTCCCACCCCCCACTAGAAGTCCTCAATCCTTGAATGCTTTTTCGACAATAAATAAGGCATAACCACAAAGCAGACATAACACATACAGTCATGATTTATAAACGGTGCAGGTGTTGATTGCATCCCCCACCAGCCATCAAACACTCGTAGCCTGCAATGCACTTTTACAGCATGTTTGGGCTTGAGTGTTGCACACATTTCCAGTCGGAAGCTGTAAAGTTGAGAAACTGTTAACAATATAGCACATTTCTGATTACATGCTTTCTCTTCTGCATGATCTCTCATGTTAGCTTGGTGACCATGGGAAGGGGTTGTAGATAGATAGGGTCGTTGCTTTCTGCTTGTCTAGGGGAAGTTTTGGATGAGTTTAACTTTCCATCTGACTCCAATTGTTTGGTGTTTTCACACACTGAATGGACAGAGAGCAGAATGAGGGGAGTGAAATAATAAACAGATCCCATGCGTGCCTCACAAAACACAATAAAAACTAGGGAAATAAAGCCAAAACTAAGAAAGCAACCAAAAAGATAGATGGATCGGGTATGGTCTGATGGCGTCACACCATTTTTCTAAGTGATTAAAACTTAAAAAGCTCCATCGCACATCGACGCTTTTGTTGTGCAATTAAGATCCCCAGAATGTTTGTAGTATACGTGTGCTGCTCATTTCCTCGGTAGTTCATCATATTAGGATTCATCACTGCTGTTGATTGTCCTCCTGTAAAGTGCATAAACTTAAAAAAGGAATAAAGGAATATTCTACAAGATGTAATTGCGTAACAGTCATGCTTTGGCTTCCTTTCCTTTAGCTCACGTGGAGAACGAGGAGCAGTACACTCAGGCCCTGGAGAAGTTTGGAGAGAACTGTGTATACAGAGATGACCCTGACCTTGGCTCAGCTTTCCTCAAGTTCTCAGTGTTTACCAAGGAGCTCACTGCCCTCTTTAAGAATCTGGTATGTGCTGTGTATGTGTGAAGATAATTGAAAGTACGTCTTGATCTAAAGTCTGCAGCCTGGTTCTGTGCTGTTCTTCGAGTACTGCCACTTTTATTTAATTCTGGTTCTGGTTTTGTTGTTAACCTGGTTGCATTGATTTACTCTTAAACTGTTTCTGCTCTGGCCTTAAACCTTGGTTCTACTATGATCATAAAGACTGGTTCTGCGCTAGTGTTTGGGCCTAGCTCTACTACACTGCTCCCGAAAAATAGCGGATATTTCATTATGGCAGATTTCATTTTGATGTATCCCCTAATCTTTCAGTAGCAGTATCTAATCTTAAAGCCAGGGTTCTACTCTGGTCTTAACTTTCTTGTTAACCTATTTTCATGATCCGCTTTAGATTATTTCCTAAGCATCTCATTCAGCTCACAATAATTTTGCATATTATCTGAGAATAAGCAAGTTCTAATGCACAACATGTACATAATTATATTTACTCTATTTTTTTAAATAAAAAAAAGATTAATTGTAATTTAGAATATGGTTTACAGTTATATAAGTAACGGCTCTTCGGCTTTTGTTTATTTTAACTATTACTATAATATTATTAATGAGATGCAATTAGTTGTAACTCTTACATTTGCCATCTAAGCTACCAAAGTAGGTTGGGCACCTTTTTAAATGTTTTCAAGGTTTTATCCTTATAATGTTCAGGGAGGGAGGGTTTCCTTGCTACTATTGCCTTAAGCTTTGGGGCTCAATTTGGGCTACAAAATAACAGAAATTTGTAAGGCTGTTTTAACATCATACTTCATTGTACAAATCGTTATAGAAATACATCTGACTGACTTTTGCATAGTTAAAGTGATTTTAAAGTTATTTTTTTTATAATGCATTATAGTGTGTTGTGGTATTTGGACCTTTTAAAAGGTTATGCTTAACGTTTTAATTTCACATTGTGGGTTTAGTAAAATGCCTCTACTGGTTACCTAGGAATCAGGATTTACTTTTTGGAAGTGCAGCTTCTGTAAATGTGATTCAAATGTGATTCTCTCTCTCTCGAGTAGCATATTATGCTAGTCTACCCACCACCACTGAGGGCCCAAGACTTTTCTAATTTTCTGATCGTTGGCAGTGGCTATGGTGCAACCCATTTGTGCAGAACCTACATTTATATTCAAAGTACATCCTGTGCATGTTAATCAAAATAGTACTGATAAAGAGCTTTCCTCATAGTTCTCACCTTTATTAAAACAGGAAGCCCAGGCTGTGGAATAAGCCTTGCTTAATGCACTGCTTTTGTTTTAGTTTCAGAACATGAATAATATCATCACTTTTCCATTGGATAGTCTGCTGAAGGGGGATCTGAAAGGAGTGAAAGGCGTAAGTAGATCAGTGTGTTTCCTGCTTTTTGTGCCATTGACATTTTGTACTGTCTGTTCTGTTTTGTGGCACTGCTTTTTTTACAATTCAGTTTTACATTAACCTTGCAAACAAATGTAAAATGTAAAAAATGGATTGCGCAAGTAATAAGCAGGCATGTGAATAGACCAGTGTGTATGTGTATAGTCGGCTTGTGAATGCCGACCCATGACATGTTTTCTTTAAACTTTTGGTTAATTGATAGTGTATCACCTAATGTGCTATTGCTATAAAATATTTTCTCTTAAATAAATTATGGTCTTATTGTTGTAGTTTTTACTTTTACTTTACTGGATGCAGTACTTTAATTACGTGAACATAGTTGGCAGACTATGGTTTGTAGTTACAGCCAAATTCTAAGCAATGCATTTATATTACATTTACATATAAAACAGAAGCACTTGAACTGAACTGAACTTAAAAGGTACAATCACTATTAGTGAGATCATCCATGATTTATGTGCATCTGACTGATTCACTTGCGAGTGTGAGTGCAAGTGCTGAATCTGTGTGAGAGAGCAGACAGACAGATGGTTGTCAGTGGAGTATTCTACAGTGTTTAAATTCTATCCTGAGCTTCTGACCCCTCTAGCATCGTGTGACTGTGATTTGTTAGATGGAACATGATGCGATTTGCTCCTAATGAGGCCATATCCCCCTGATTCTGTCTGGTCTCCATGGAGACTCCCTCCTTCACACCCCTTTCTCAATCACACCCTAATTTACTCTTTCTGTCTCCCTGGGTGACGAGCCCCAGCCCTGTGAAAATGTAACACTCTCATGAACATGCTCTGTCATTACTTTGAAACTGAGGGTATAAAGTCCAGACTTAACACACTGCACTCTTTCTTACTCCATGCTTTTTTGTTAGACACATTATTAACTTTTACAGTGATAATGTACTAGGTGAAGTAAAACCATTTGTGATGTACACTCAGTTTTAGTAACCTTTTTGAAAACTATATAATTGGATTTTCAAAAGGCAACCCTCAGTAAAAAAAAAAAAAAGCTAAAAGTGATTGACTGGGTTACAGATTTTCAGTAGTAATTCTGTCATCTGACCACTTTCCATATTACCAGTTTGCTTAAACTGTCCTCTTAAAGCAATTGCTTGGTCCAAATGTACACATTTTTGCATTTATCCCAAAAATCATCCCACCACTCTTTTGCTTTGTGTACGAAGTTCATAATTTATTTAGCATTGGTGCTATAAGGTTAATGTTGCTAATGAATATGGGAAGTTTGCCATGCATTTCCAATAGTAAGTAACCGGCTACCAAACTCACTCAAGTGACAACATCTTTTGTGTGTATCGAGTCACTATTAATGTGTGAGCAACTCTGTTAAGTTTGACTAGGAAAAGGTTCCAGAATATACATTTACAGCCTACTGTGTATTGATTTCACATCACTGTTATACTTTGGCCTAAGAGTTCACATCCAAATAAAACCTAGGACACAAAAGAGATGTTATACAGTTTTATTTTGAGTGCCAATCCCTGCTGAAGGAACAGAAGTTGGAAGCGTGGACATTTCAGGTGTCTCTATATACTCTGGACTAGAGATGCATTGATTACAATTTTTTTTACGATTCACCTTTTTGTCATGTTAAGAATTCTAAATGATGACATTTAGTATGACAGCAGTCATTTTTGTTCAGTTTTTTTCTGTTAATGAAAACGTCTTGCATCTCAACATAAGAATTTGCACTCGGTTATGAAATTATTTTCGCAAACCTCTGAATAAAATAAAGAGCAGCATTTTTACATGTACACACGAGCACGAGTGCAGAAGGTGATGCAAATGAAAAATCGAAACATCTTTACGCTAATGCATGTATTCCACACTGGAAGCTTGCTGTTTTCTTCAATCACAGAAAATAATTTTAGCTAAAGACGAGGTTGTGACCAAAATAGATCGCTACTCCTTTATTAGTATTGCACTGTACAGCTACATATATATTTACTTGACTAAGAAGCACTAAAAACACAACTGAAATCTAGCAATTCTACATGATCTACATAAATCAGCACCGGTTTTATGAGCAAACATGATTGCATGAGCCATAATGCTCCCTAAACATATGAACTGAATTTAGAATTTAAGTTAGTGAAAGCACTATGTTGTTGATGTGCGGTTGTGTTTGTGCCGTGTAAATCTGACCGGTGTTTATGACACAATTATGAAGCCAGTAGATTGTCTCATTAATGAGTCTTAGGGTTCCACTGTTGGTTAGGAAGCTCTCATAGGTACCCTACATAGAATATAGGCAGCAATGGCATAGGTTTTGAGACAGACTCGATTAATACTTGGTAACAGTGATGGTGGCATGGCACACTCATTTCTTTTTTTAAAAAAGGCACAAATGAACATTTACATTAAGTCATTTTATCAAATGCAAACACTTGATTTGTAGAACCCTGCTGCCCTACAAAGCTGCCATGTTCTGCATTAACAAAGGGTGTCTCGCTTCATACTGGTTGTGATTTGCTTTGAATCATCAAAAAGGTTGTTGTTCGGTATAAATTATTCAAGCCATTTCACTAAGCAAACACAAAGTGCTTTTTTCCCCTTATTTTTCATTTTCCAAATATTTGGCACATTTCTAGATATTATCCTTATTATTCATCTCATCAGTCTATTTAACCCATGTATTACCTTCCCCGAGACAACAGCGGCTATAATGACACACCTGGCAGTGCAGTCTCTGGGGCAGAAAGTTTTTAACACATGGGTTTATGAAATACTTTGCTTATTAACAACATTAGCTTGAAAAGTCCAGTGCAAATCGCAAAATCAGCATTTTGAACCCAGTCTGCCAAGCTGCCACAGTTGGGTCCTTAAGCAAGGCCCTTAACCCACCATTGCTCGAAGTGTAAGACTGTAACAGTTGTAAGTCGTTCTGGATAAGGGTATCTGCTAAATGCTGTACATGTTTTTGCAAACGTGAACGTGTTTGGTATAAGAATGCTTACTTTCTGTTGCATGTTGCAATTGAATTAACAGCAGTTATTTATGTCGTTGTTTTTAACCAATTACATTATATACGTTATAAAGCCTTTATATGTGTTGTTTTACGCGGCACAGTTTAGAAGCACGCCTCAGAGGAGGTACCCTGTGAAGTGTGACCTCCCTGCATGTGCACTGACCCTGCTGTAGGGGCTTCTGGGTAATGCTGAGTCAACCACAGTGTAGGCTTTGTAAAGCAGATGTCAACCAAAAAACCCTTTAGTGTGCGAGTGTGATTAATCCTGTGCTCAGCGTCCAATCATGCAGACATTCCTAGAAAACTATTTAGGCTTTTCTGGTTTTGCGCTGACTCATGTAGCTTACTTTTACAGGCATTAGCTAAATGTTTTGTGTGCTGGTATAACCACTAAACGGCCACAATGCCATTATGGCTTAGGACATCCTTTTATATTAAATGTCAGAGTCTGTTATGAAGCAAACATATATAGGAAACCATACAAAGCTCCTGGAACTACTAGACTTCTGTCTAGAAACACTGCCTTCCCGTTTACATTTGTAAATCAGTATTTTCAGTTTCAATAATTAAAAAAAATCTCAGTTCTTTGCTTTGTGTTCACATTGTCTGATGTTATATGAGCCAATCTGCCAAATTGGAGTTATTTTCTTGTTGTAACACTCTATAATTAAACTTCATTTTACACACAAGTTTTTCAACCCTTAATCTAACAACACGCATATATTTAACCACTATTTAACTATATATGGTGTTTCTCAGAAGACGAGTCTAAATAAATTAAATAGGGATATACATCTAGGTTTATATCCAGCATCTGTTGCATCTCTATATTAAATCAACAATCAAATCAAATGAAAATGAATACAATCACAGAAACATTGTTAAATATGATGATACATGAAAGAAACCATTATTATATGATGTTATTGCCATAACAACCAGCTCTACTTCTCAATTAGAGGAGTTCATAAATCTATTAGTCTTTTTTTGTAACCTATGCATGTGCCGTTGGGATATTGATAACCCGTAACGCATAATTGTAATTTCCTTGTACAGTGTGTGTAGAGAGCATCTGGATTATTTTCAGTATCTTTTTTTCTCTCAGATAGACCGACACCTTTTTTATACACCTTGGCTATAAGTGGGCAGCAGGGGTATTTATAGACTAATAAAAAAGGCCTTTTGTTGGCAGAAGTCATGATATTTTCCCCACTTTTTGCATTAGGTCATTAGTTATTGCTCCAAATGCCTCCCTTATGACTATACGGTAATGTTGCCCATGTGTAATGGGCTGCACATCAAGCCCTGTTTATTATCCTGCTGATTCTTTTCAAAATCATAGCGATAATAAGGGTTCCCTTGTTGTAGGTCACTGTAGATGCCAGTTCCAAGCCTCTATAAGCGCATATAAATTCAATTACGAATTTATTTTTCCTTGCAGGATCTGAAAAAGCCTTTTGATAAAGCCTGGAAAGACTACGAGACCAAAGTGTAAGTTACTTTAATTATTGGCTACTGGATAAAAAGGAGAAATGTTTAAACCTGTTTTTTTTTTTTTTTTTTAACTGAACATTACGTGTTTCTGCTATATTTATTCATAGAGATGTTATTGTTTATTGTTAATGCAATAGTTTAATCCCATATTACAGCGAAGCAACCATTCCTAAGCTAATAGAATGAACTTCACTTTGTTAAATCACCTGTTGACTCTCACTCTAATTGTGCTTTATTTTTGCTGTTTACTGAAGGACATGTATTATAGCCTTTTTATATATTTTCCAAGCTGCAAAGGACATTCTTTACTGAAAGGGTAACCGTTTCCACATACCATGTTATTTGATTAAATGAACAGGAGAAAAGGTGCCATATATAGCTTGATATCACCATTCCCCATCATCAGTCGCTTGAGTCCAGCTAGTGTCCTATTGACGCTGTTTACACTTGGTTGTTTCATGCATCCTTAGTATTTATCACTAAAGTTTTACCTACATGAAAATGCAGGTGCAAAGATGTATTTAAATCTAAATAACTTGTCCAGCAGGCCCCATGTCAGGGTGGGAATGGAGAGGAGCAGCCATTTTGACCTTTCCACTGTTGTATAGCTCTATCGAAGAAATGCTATTCAAGTAAATCTGCTTTTAAAGATGCTACTGTATTGCCGTTTTGTAGTAACTATAACATGTAGTAACTCAAAGTTTAATTGGGATTTATTTGCACCTGTCTTAGTACATTATGCTAGTGGCCACGTTTTTAAACATATACTTGGCATCTTTAGTAGGGTTAGTATGCTTGCATGCTTATTTGTTTATAATGTGTCTATGTGTAATCAGAAGTTCAGAGCTATGCTGAGACTATAATAATGTCTGGTGTGCTTATGAACATTTTTATGTATTTAATGTATACATTTTTTTGTTACAGCATTAAATATCTCTGTTAACAGTTCATGTCTCTTATGAGTACATGTGTGACTGAGTTATTAGTGTAATGATGTACCCCATCATAGTGCACTTGGTACAGGCCTGTTTAGGGTCAAGTGCCGTTTGCATGTTATGGATTCCAATCCTTATTTCCAATTCAGCTTATTGATTCTGATTCGATTCCAGAACTGTGCTAAATGTTCAGGTATAAATAATATTTATATTTTCTATATTTCAACTGTGAGAATCATGAATTTTAGCTTTTTCATCGCTAAAGAGAAAGGGTTATGAGGCTAAAACAGGAGGGTCTGAATTGCTTAATGTTAACAAGGCTTAATGTGGCTTAATGTACTAAAACAATGATAGGGAGATACCAATGTTTTCTCAGTTACACTGCTTATAAGACTAGTTATTACTAAAATTACTCATTTGTGGTCCAGTGAGAATGTAACTATTTTTAGTAATTGTAATTGTTACTTAATGGGTTTATACCTTAATTTTGGACCACAGGTTCATCATTTCAGCAGTAGAGATTATTTATGATCAATAGCAAAGAGAAATTTGGTGTTTTAGGTCCCGTTTTAGGACATCAAGCCACATTTAAGCTTTGTTCAGGTTAAGCATTTCAGAGTGTCTTGACTAATGTAGCAGCTGAGCTAGTAGAACACATTAGACTGCTGAAGAATCAGTATCAGTATTTTGCTAGCGCCTTAGATGCCTTCTCTTCAACAGATTAACTAAACAAAATATGTGATGACCATATGATTACCTGACTCACCAGTTCTGGCAGATAGATGACGTTTTATGTACTGTAGTTTGAGACACATTTTCTGTTCTAATCTACAGACAGATATGAGTCTTGTAGATCTCAAACCATCAGTGCCATCAAACCGATCTCAATGTGTCTCTTGGTCACTATGCCAATATGTTCTGTACACCTATTGGGTTTCCTATATTTCACCAGAAGCTCAGTATACTCAATAAATAAAAATGTTACCAGACTTCCTCGTTATTTCCAGAGCTTCAGTAAAATCCATAATTCTCATTTAGCAAATCAATTGACTTGTACTAATATTTAAAGATCACACAGTTAAATGGTTTTGTGTACATTTTAGAGATACCAGTATGCGCCATTTAATGACCAATCAGCGACCGTTCACTTTAACACCCGTGATTTTAACAGTCTTTTTCCGGTTGTTGCATTCGCGTGCGATTGTGCTCGCGTTAGGTTGTTGGATTAGATACTGTTATATATTGGTTGATGTGTTTAGAAACATTTTGTGGATTTTTGTGTGCATGGCTTTCCTCTGCTTATCTATAACAAGCTGTGCATTGCATTTTTAAGTATATATGCCAGTCCTATTGCAATTAGAGCTATGTTTTTTGTCTTACCACTACCTCTGTATTCTGTATTTAACTTATAACTATAGAAAGTTGTTCGCATTCACCCTGAGTCTCTGTTTTGTCAGGCTTACTGTGTCAGTAATTATTGAAAATTGACACAAATTATCAATGAGTATAACAGCATAGGCTTTGTACACGAGGGCAAATGCTGTGTAGATATGGTAGTGTTCCACTTGTGTTTTCAGCAGATGCATTTACAGCAGTTTACAAACAGTTTGCACACAGTTTCCTTGTGAATACACCCTTTTATATTTAGTGGTTTCTGGTCAACGTTTATTTCGATTGATCTCCTGTTTCACACAACGTAATTTAATGGTGCATACTTAAAACAGGTAGTATGTATGTATTTTTTTACATATGTAGTTGATGTACATTATAAACCCCTGCTAATCCTGGTCTTGGCTGCTTGGGGCTCTGGAGCCTGTCCTAGAACTGATGCAGAAGAGCACACTGCTCGTACTAGAACTTGACTACACTGTTATACGTGTTCTGATTTATTTCCTCCTGAAGTGGTTTAAGCAATTTAAACAGAGTATGCAATTACGCCTGCATTACTTAGCTAATTCCTGTTCTGACATAATACTGATACTCAAGGAGCATGAAACTGCCATGTGTAAAAGATGTCTTGATGTGCTTCAAATGATGCTCTAGTGTGAGATGGTTTGTAAGCACGCCGTCACCCCCATTTCCACTACAGTTTGAGTCGGTTTTGGTCCCAGGTCTGTGAGAGTGCCGTAGTATATTTGATGTACTTATATTTTTAAAGCTTTTTAAGCTTTAGCTGTGGATTCTTAGTGACCAGTGGAGTCATAACTGTGCCTCTGTGAGCCCTTTCTGATCAGAGAAGACGAGAACTTCTTTAATTTTTTATCAAGCTTGTTTAATTAAAAAATCTGTTATAATGGACTGTTTGATCTGCCAAGTAGCAAGTGAGTGATGACTCAGATTTTACCCCTTTGTCTTGCACTGTTACTACCTTACTGTTATGGTGACAGTCAGTGTGTGTTATGGGCATGGTGATAAAAAAGCTGGGATGTTTTTCAATGAAGGTGAAATATGGGGGCAGGCATATACACAGGCAGAATATGTAAAAATGGCTATTGTAGACTCCCCTGAACTTAGTGTAATTCTAGATCTGATCTAATTAGTATTTAGGTCAAATGTGTTACTACGGCATACAATTAAATGATTTACATAATGGTGAGCTAGCCCAGGAAAAATGTACTGTGAAATTTGACTATAGAGCCATAAAGTGGCCAAATTACCCTCAAAATCCATAGTAGAACTGTGAAATAATTTATGGTCACTTCATAATTAAAGTTTACAGTTATATTATGAATTTTGACAGTGACCAAATTACTATCAAAAATCCATAGTAAAACTGTGAACTTTATGGCCGAACTGTGAAAGTTCACAATAAAACTGTCAAGCAATTTAAAGTTTAATATGAAATTACACAGTGCATTTTCCCCCTGGGAGTTTATTAGCAATTAATTAGCAGGCCAGTTTATATGCAAAAATGCTGGTTAATGTGCTATGTTTTTACACGTTTGCTTAGAATACAGCAGGAGAATACAGGACATTTGCATGCAGAATTAAAATACAGGAACAAATCCAGACCTGAATATTACAGTATTGCAGTATGGAATCAACCAGACAGGACAGAGAAAGAAATAAAAGACAGAAATCCTTAAACCTAAAGAGTAGAGATTTTGTGTGTGTACGTGTGTGTGTAGATATTGTGTGTGTTTCTGTTTGTATCATAATAAATAGACAGAGAATAAATAGACATTATATATGGCCATTATACCATTGCTAAAACAACAATTCATGGCCTAAGACTTTTGCACAGTATTGCAATTTGGCACTATACTATTGACACTGCTGGTTCTTGGTATTGACCAGAGTTATTTGTAGTTGTGAAACCTTCTGGTGTATTTCAAGCATAAGCGAGGCTGTCAAATGACCTACATTTTGCCGTTTGGTTGCTATTAAATAAATCTGTGAGAAGATGACGTGACAAATCTAGAGTGTGAGCTAATGTTCCATCTGTTGTAGCCAGGGTCTTTGTATTGTGTACAGAGAAAGGATAAAATATCATAATATGCTATAGAGTACAAAATTAAGTTCTTAAATTGTAGTATATGATGCCCGAGTGAATGAAGTGACAAAATAAGTTAAAAGCCTTATTTCATAGGTTATAAAAAATTTCAAAGAAAACATGTTGCACTAGCAAAGTAAGGATATTAAAAATGGGTATCCAACTTGGGTATCCAAATTTGGTATTAATAAATTAGCAGGTTATTTGAGTGGCTATAATTGACCTTTCGTCGGTACTTTAAACTGGTTTATGATGGATGCAAATTATTATGTTATTACGTTGTTAAGGGCTTTCTACTTTGTCTTTTGTATGTTTATAGGTCCTTAAATGTAGATATTTTTGTGCATTTTTTGTTTAGTTTCAACACCACATAATTAATGGAGGAACACTTTGTATGCTTCTTTGTCAGCATACAGATATGATTCCATCTGAGTGTGCTTCATACTGTGAACCTGAAAACCAGTGAGTGTGGCCGAATTGTCGGCGATCACTAATTAGAGGGTGTGTTCACAGATTTTGACCATGTACTGTATGTGCTTTTAAAAAGGGAGATATCCAAGCACAATGCATTCATGGTTCATCTGTTGTCACAGCGCAAAACATAATTTCACCATGATGGTTAATGCAGCCATACTTTACATCAGCTGTCATGTAAAGAGAAAGATGCTACAAGAGTTGACTTAGGCTGGTGAAAAGCTGATATGGCCTGATTCATCTGGCATGGGATTTTAGGAGACAAATGGGTTGTAAAACTTAGGCTTAGGGTTACATTTGCCTGAAGTAGAAAGCCCTAATCATGCCAGCTACTGTGAAGTGTCTAGTTTTTCTTCTTAAGCCGTAAATCCTGCATCACCATAATACAGCAATCATTTAGATCATTTGGTTAGAAATGCTTTGTTTTCCAAATGCTTGTGTTGTTATGTTATGTTGGTTCTAAGAAACTGTTGTGCTTCTCTCAGCACTAAGATTGAGAAGGAGAAAAAGGAACATGCTCGACAGCATGGGATGATCCGGACAGAGATCAGTGGAGCAGAGTTAGCAGAGGAAATGGAGAAAGAGAGACGCTTCTTTCAGCTTCAGATGTGTGAGGTGAGCGGGTACACACAGATATTAACCAGCGAGAGAGCATGTGTCGTTACTTTGAACACTATTCATAAAGATTCTTAGTGCTAAGAGATGTTTGTAGTGAAAAGAAAAATCTTAGAATTGTGTGCATTTTCTTTTTGCAATTGGGAGTCGGGCCTAGTACAGATAAATGTTTATTCATGAAGCATCTTAACCCATAAAGGTAAAAACTGGTAGGCATAGGGTGGAGGACTTTTAGGAGGCGTAGGACAACTCTTAAGCAGAGGAGACAATGGTGGAAAGATGACAAGGCAGAAGAAACCCTCTCGAAACTCTGAATAACAGCGAGTTAGAAGCCTAGGGATTATGGTACTGGACTAAAGGAGTCTGACAAATGATGTAAATATAAATGCAAAATGTTAAATGCGCAGGAATACGGTTGACCATATTAGAGATGCACTCACATCTCTTAAGCAGAGTAACAATGGTGTAATGCCCCAAATGAACATATGTACCAATCTTACAAAACACATTCAGAAGCAATCAAAGTAATTAAAAAGAGCACATTTTTCCAGTGCATAAACCATCCGTTAGAATAAATATTTTACAAAAAATCACCAGTCAACATGGGATGTTGTAGTTGGAATTAGAAAAAAAAACAGTACCAGTGATGCAAGAAGGCAGGGGAAGAAAGCAGCTCTTCTTAAAAACACTCTGCCAATCAGACCTCGGTAGTTTGGAAATACTTCAGAGAAGATGAGTCTAATTCTACAGTAATCTGCACTGCAGTGCTTAATTTGTAAAACATCTGTTTAGGGAACACACAGAAGGTGATGGATTAGGAGTAACGGTGTGTACCAGGCAATACGGCTCAAATTTAGCACTGCACTTCAAAGGTATAGCCAAAGAAGCACTGAAGCTGGAATTTTAATTTAGAGATTTAAAAGTCAATGTCATTTTGCTTTGGTTATGGATAACATGACTAGCCGACTTTTTTTTTTTTTTTTATAGTAAAATGGCTCGTCGTGCAACCCCTAGTGTAATTTCGTGTCAAAATAACTAAAATTGTGCGTACACAAAGCTAAATCTAAGTTAGGAACACTTTAAGAGGATTCTAGGTCTCCAATAGGAGAAGCATGAAAGTATACAAACTATCAAGAAATTATCATAGGTTTGTAGAGGTCATGTTTACCTCAGGCGTTTTTCTTTCATTTTTACAGGACTGCTACTGTATGTGTACTGTTAAATAGCTTTAGTGTCCAGTGAGGGGGGAAATGAAAAGGGCCACACGTTGTGTTTTGACCATTGTCTCTATTACGCCTCACTCTGGCTGATTTATTTCAGTACCTTCTCAAAGTGAATGAGATCAAGATCAAAAAAGGTGTGGATCTGCTGCAGAATCTCATCAAGTACTTCCACGCACAGTGCAAGTAAGATCGTTTTAACCCATCATTTATTTTTAGATGGAAACAACAGTTTTATTAAACATCGTTCATATCGTGGTTATCTGAGCGTGATAGACTCCACTATATAGAATACTCCACTATATATGCATTATATATGACTTGTGTACATTGTTCCAACTTATTTTTTACTTGAATACTAAAGTGGAATATGCTTTTTGTGCAAGTGGGTCCAGCATAAAATAGATATAGGCTTACAGTATATTTTGTTATCATTTAAATTCTTTGAAATGGTGGAACAACTGGACAAATGACAATGAACAACTGGAAGAGCGTTTTTTAAATATTTCCCTGCTAATTCAATAAATTAGCAGGGAAATATGCTAGCTAGTCATTTAGCATACTGATGTTAGTGTCGACAGTATGTTCAGTTTGATCGGTTTCTGCTCAGACAATTATCCATGGTTGCGAGATATAAGGTCAGACAAGGCATTACTTTCCCTACCACTGCTACAGCAGTCCCTGATGGCCATCAGAAAAGTACCACCAAAGACGATGAATGGATGTGGCAAGTGTTGCATGCTCCCTCTTACTGTAAAAGATTGGCGCCGTCTGGTGAAAAAGTAGCAGTCGTTAGCCATTTGAAATGAATAAATAACCATGCTAATAATTTAAGCTGTTATATTGCAGCCCTGAATGAAATAAATGCTTGAAAGTTGAAAATGTTCTTGAATCCATGCTGTCCATTATATGAGAAGCATTGCATTGATTTTATCTGAGTAATATGGAAGGTCTAAAAAGGAATTTAACTTGATCACAGCTGCATGCAAAAATGATGTGCTTCCGTCTATTTTGACGGGACTTTTGTCCACATTTAAAAGGTTAGCGTAAGCCTTACCGTGTCGATTTTGACCAATTATTTCCAAAGGTCAGGAGGAAATTGTTATTTAAAAAACAAAATGACTCAAAGTGCACGTGGGTGATATGTTGTTGTTTAATGCTGTTTGATGTAGCTTTTAAAACCTGACTGTATCTCTTGCATCCCAGTTTTTTTCAGGATGGTCTTAAGGCAGTCGACAACCTAAAACCCTCGATAGAAAAACTGGCCACAGACTTGCATACGGTGAGCAGTACTAGTAAATAGTAGCATAGGATTTTTTAGTTTGTAATGACTCTTGAAAAAACAAAGATTTGTTAGAAGATGTGCAGGCAGTATATTAATTCACTGATTAGGGCCTTCCAATAGTGGAGACACACACACACACACACACACACACACACACAGGGACATTTTAGAAAGAACAGCTGACCCAAGACATGTCTTTGGCATGTGGGAGGAAACCAGAATCCCCCGGGAAAAAACGAAGGCACTGGGAGAACATGCAAACTCTACAATTCTGTTATATCCTATGGATTTTCAATAGTGGTGTAAGTCTGTATATGATTTTCATAATGTTTGATTATTTTTCTGAAAAAAAAAAAAATATTAATGAATTAATTCATTGTAAAAAAAAGAGTGTAATTAAGCGATTGGCTTCACATCCACTTACCTTAGTGTGAAACCAAATATTGTCATTTCATATTTTTCATTTGTTCGATGACAGCACATTGGGATTAAGAATGCATATCTGTGTTTTTAACTAATATAAAAATGAGTAATTGCTATTTATTTGCTCTTAAAGATCAAGCAGGCACAGGATGAGGAGCGGAGGCAGCTCACACAGTTACGAGATGTATTGAAAACGGCGCTTCAGGTGGAGCAGAAGGAGGTAAGGCTTCATTCTATCCCATTTAAAATCATAAGTATTTAATCAACTTTCACACAAGTTGTAATTATACCAGTACAGGAAAGTTTCAAACAAAATACACCACTGAAGTGAATTAAGTTCTTCATAAATGACTTTGTTTTAGGTATAGAAAGTTGTTTAAACTGGTTTGTGTTGTATTTGCGATAGTGTTGCATGTCATACTGTAACCATATTGAGCGAATATAGGTCAGAGCAGTTCTTTAGGCATTAATTATTTACGCAAAATCTGCATTTGCCATAATTGCAGCTATTGGTGACCTACAGAGCTAATATTAGCCTGCCTGATCTTTCACTAATTTTAAACTGTATATAAACAACAAAATACATTTAGATCCAAATCTAATATTTTTTTTTATCCATTCTCAAAAGCAAAAATCTAAACAACAAAAATGCTACATTGAAAGAAGAAATATTTCCCAAACTAAAAGGTAGAATGGATTTAGTATTACTGGAATAGTATTTACCATATTAGTTACTAGTATTTACTGGAATAGTAAAACACATTTTATAATACTTTTTTATCACATGCCACATAATGGGCACATGATTAAAAAAAAAAACATACTTAACACGGTGTGAAAATTAAAGTTCAGACTTGTTACCTTTTTCTATTCTTTTGCTTTAGTGAGTCTTCAGACTGAGATTTCCTCTTTACCTCAAGCAGCTTTGGCTCGTGTAATCTATGATTGTTAAAAGATTACATGCTCTTACTGCAAATGTAAACAACCGTCTTAACACCACGTGAGTGGCCACTAAGTAGCCGAGAGCTTAGTGTTAAGTCTTTGACAGCTGTTGCTTGCCTTGTTTGTCTGCTTGTTATTGTGAAATGTAATGTGTTTAAATCGTTTGATGGAGTGCTTTCCATTTTTTAATGCTTCCGTCCTTCGCCAACAAAGTCAAGGAGAGTAAGTGCCTTCTTCGTGTCTACTTTTGTGATCTAAGGTGTAGGTAGTAGGAGAGATCCTAAAGTGGTCATATCTGTGATGACATCATGTGTTATGCACCAAGAAAAATACTTTTTCCTCTGTCTCTTTGTTGTAAATAACCGAGTGTTTTTTTCCACTGCACAGTGTACTAGAGCCAAACTGTGATTATTCCATTGGTTGCCAGTATATTACCAAATGGTACCAAGTTCCAGTACTGCCAGTTGTCACCAACATGCCCTTTCATTGCTGGTTGGCATACGCAGTACCACATATAATGTGTAAAACCATACAAAATGGACAGGTACAAAATATAACCAGGCAAAATTGTATATCCTTGTGACTCCAGTTGTTAAACACATTTATTTTTCCAACATTAAATCCTTGCAACGAAACCTGTAAAATAGATCTGGTTTATGTCTTTGAATGTGCAGTGGAAAAACCACAAAAGTAGATTGGAGTTCACTCCTTCTCCTTTACCATAACACCTTACTAAATGTTAAATTACCTTATACACTTGCATACCTTGTAGGATTCGCAGGTGAGACAGAGCACCACCTACAGTCTGCACCAGCCTCAGGGGAACAAGGAGCATGGCACAGAGCGAAGTGGTAACCTGTACAAGAAAAGCGATGGGTGAGTGGCATCAGTTATCTTTATTATAATCTGAGACATGAGTACATATTCATTATTCTAAGGGAAGCTCAGAGTGCATTATTATTTACTCAAATGAGTTGGCGCTTTATTTACCTGCACGAAGTGTAATAAACAATGGAAAAGATGATGGCTGATAAGCAGTTAGTGTGATGTGTAGTGACGTGCAGTTTCCTTTCTCTAGTCTGCGGAAAGTGTGGCAAAAAAGGAAGTGTACAGTGAAGAACGGTTACCTGACCATCTCTCATGGGACGGTAAGCTATAGTGTTAAAATGGAGAAAGTAAAAGTCGCACCTTGTTTTAAACTGTGTCCTATTTTTTTGAGATTTTTGGCAGAAGAATTTATAGTACTTTTCCATGAATTATTAGGCAAATGTTTAGCAGTTAAGCAGGGGCTAATAAATTCAGGACAATGCAAACTGATGCAAGGGAATCCTGGTTACTTACAAGCCCAATTCCAATTTGGACATTGGGTACAACATAAATAATAACAGAAAACGATGATTTGCGAATGCTTTTCAACCTATATTCAATTGAATACACTACAAAGGCAAGATATTTAATGTTCAAACTGATAAACTTTATTGTTTATTGCAAATATTCATGCATTTTGAATTTGATTGGAAGCTTGGGCAGGGGCATGTTCACCTTTTCTTTTAACAAAACTCAATAAGCATTTGGGAACTTAGGACACTTAATTGTTGAAGCTTTGTAGGTGGAATTCTTTCCCATTTGTGCTTGATGTACAACTTGAGTTGCTCAACAGTCCGGGGTCTCCATTGTTGTATTTTGAACTTTTTAAGGCACCACACATTTTAATTGGGAGACAGGTCTGTTCCGCTGCCAGGCCAGTCTAGTACACACACTCATTTACTACAAAGCCAAGCTGTTGTAACAAGTGCTGAATGTGGCTTGGTGTTGTCTTGCTGAAATAAGCAGGGACGTCACTGAAAAGACTTTGCATGGCAGCATATGTTGTTTCAAATGCGGTACGTACGTTTCAGCATTAATGGTGCTTTTACAGATGTACAAGCTACCCATGCCATGGGCACTAACACACCTCTATACCATCAGAGAAAGTTTAACTGAAAACAATCCGGACAGTCTTTGGCCTGGAAGGCACGACATTCCTGATTTTCAAAAACAATTTGAAATGTGGACTCGTCAGACCACAGGACACTTTTCCACTTTGTGTCAGTCCATCTCAAATAAGCTCGGGACCAGAGAAGCCGGCGGCGTGTGTTGTTGATATATGGTTTTTTCTTTGCATGGTAAAGTTTTAACTTACACTTGTAGATGGAGAGATGAATTGTGTTCACTGACAATGGCTTTTCTGAAGTGTTCCTGAGCCCATGTTATAATACCTGTTACAGAATGATGTTGGATTTTAATGAAATGCCACCTGAGGGATCGAAGGTCAAGAGCATTCAGTGTTGGTTTTCGTACTTGCCGCTTACTTGCAGAGATTTCTCCAGATTCTATGAATCTTTTGATAATATTATGGACTGTAAATGATGAAACCCCTAAATTCCTTGCAATTGCACACTAAGAAACATTGTTTGTTACTTTTTGCTCATGCAGTTCTTTACAAAGTGGTGAGCCTTGTCCTATCCTTGTTTGTGACTGACTTTTTCGCCCTCCTTTTTGTAGGCAAACAGACCACCAGCCAAACTCAATCTCCTGACCTGTCAGGTTAAGCACAACCCAGACGAGAAGAAAAGTTTCGACCTCATCTCACGTACGGTGATCTTCTTGAATGTCTGCACGCATGCCTGCACACAATGCCTGCCTGAGTATTCATTCAAACCTGATATCTATACCTATTATAGATCAAATTGTAAATGTAATTTCTGTCTAAAGAGATTTCAGCATTTAAGCATGTTACATTTTGTTTGAGGTACAGCTATACCCCTTTTACCTTAGATAAGTTTGTTTGTAGTTTGTAAGTTTAGCTTTGCCCTGTCTTAAAACCATTATCTATAGTGATTCCCCTAAATTCCCCATACTGCTTCATGCAACAGCTGATGTGACCAATGAAATCTGAGACTGACACTCGTTACAGTGATTGTTCAGTCCCAGGGTGGAGCGGCCTGGGTCCTTTCTATGTGGACTTTGTCCTCCCCTTGTTTGCGTGGGTTTACTCCGGGTACTCCGGTTTCCTCTCACAGTCTAAAAACATGCCACGTTAGGTTAATTGATTATGCTAAATTGGCATTGATGTGCAAATGTAACTAGTCTTGAGATAACCTTGTATAAATATAGTGCATAGCTATAACCTTGTGTGTGTCACTGAAATGGCCACTGATGCTGATATTGTTAAATAAACCAAACAAACAAACACAAAAACTATTTGTGGTTTTGTGACTGCAAATACATACCAGCACCAACAGTTGCTGGGAATAATGTAAACTACCTGAGAATAACACAGAGTAACATTTTACTCAGTGTGTAGGTGTGTTCTTATAGAGGTAGTGGATGTACATAGTGGAATGTTCCCAAGCACACGGCATTGCTTACGAATAACGGTAACTGATTACCTACAGGTCTCAAGGTTGTTCCACAGAAATGTGATATTTTTAGAGTGATAATTTTCCAAATTAGAACTGGATTATTGATTGATGGACTCAATACATTTAGTAATGAACATGTCCAAAGAGGAATTGTTCCTGACTCCCATTGCTAATGCTCATTATTATGCGTGGATGCTTATGCTAATGCTAATGATTATGTGTGGATAATCCTTCAGACATTTGTAAAGTACTTGCTGTGTACATCTAAACAATTAACAGTGTGTCAGTAGGCGTATTTTGTTTGTTTGAGCAGTTATGTTTCCTCCAAAAGAATCTGAAAAAGTGGCATATTTACGATGGATTTGATAGCACTTCAATACAGTCGATTCCGGGTAATCGGACCACATCGGGACGGGATCGTTTTGGTCCTAATAACCGGCTGGCCCGATGAAACAAACATGCCCTATGTTACAAGATGGGACGTGCTATAATTTATGTAACATATTAAATGTTTATTAAACCTTTATTGTGC
>JAUZST010024876.1:0-31078 GCA_034779995.1 Parotocinclus haroldoi
CTCTCTCTCTCTCTCTCTCTCTCTCTCTCTCTCTCTCTCTCTCTCTCTCTCTCTCTCTCTCTCTCTCTCTCTCTCAAGAACAAACAACCACTAGTACGATACGTAATGAGATAACGTTATGTACACTGCGAAGTGAAAATCATTTGACTTATACTCTTCTCAGCAACTGCTAATGTAACTGCTTCATAAACAATTATTACGTAAAAGCAATTATTGTATTGAGAGTATTTTCCCCTAAGGAGTATTGTAGCACCCAGCAATATTGCCCCCAAAATAGTGGCCCATGAGAATGTGGAAATAGGCCTACACCATTATAACAGACCTGTCTATGTTTGTGATGTTTGTGTAATGTCAATATTTCTTTTCAATTTTCTTTTCTAACATATTGTCTTACAGAATTTATCCAGTTTGTAATATGTATTATTCTCATGGCTTTCCCGGTAAATGTTTCAAGGCCCACTGAAACGTTAGGTTTGTAATAGAAAATTGAAAAAGCTTGAAAAGCTTTATTAATTACTAATTCACAAAATGCATTTCACAAGAAAGCTTGTGTTTCACTTTGTTCCAGTATTGTGTTGCTTTTACCTTTTCCTTTGAACACCTATCCTATATGTTTGTCCCATTACGTATGTCTGAATTTCAGATGTTTAGCAGGGTTGTGGTATTACCACAGTTGACATTTGCCACATTCGGGCATTTATCTCAATATTGTTAACTGGAGAAAAAAATGGATTGAAATTCAAACTGGTATAAAAAAAACAGCAGTTTGTAAAACACCAGAGGGAGACAAAACACTAACAAGTTCTTTGTAGCCAAGGTATTTTTAAATATGTGCATTTTGGCAGGATACTCTGTCAAGAAGGTTCTGTCTCAGATTGCTTAAATTGCCATGTAGTCTAGCCTGTCCAAGTTAGTGATGCATACAGCTTACTGATTTCTTTGCTCATTTTTCAATCTTATGTATGTCAGAACTGTCTGACTGTATAATGTCTTGCATTGTTTCTGGTTCAATACACCTGATTCATCTGGAGTGGTATGGTTTTGCAGTGTATAGTTCTGTCACTTACACCTCCAAGATCCACAGTTTTATCCTCAGCCCTGGCTCTACCTGTGTGGAATTGTTTTGTTGTTTGGTCACTCAAACTTGGCCCATGACTGATGTGTTGATGTAACTTTGTGTCTGTTGTGAACACAGTGCAATCTGGTTAATAGGACCAGCCACTGACCGAATCCTAAAGTACTGAAAAAAGCCTTTATATACGTGTAATGTTATTCGTTTATTTGAACCAAAATTCCGTTTAAGAACATGAGAAAAGAATAAGAAAAAGAAGCCACAATTTGCCACTTAGAGCGGATACAAAGCGGGTCAGTGAGATATGGGAGGATTTTTGGGATCCCCGGAAGAATGTATGCTTTTATCAAAGGTCAGCAAATCTGAAAAGTAGTGCTGACAAGAGCAAAACCAGCGGGAGGTGACCACGCCCACCACTTTCTTGATTTTGTTAAAGTGCAGTCCGTCAAAAGAACATGTCAGATCCCACTGGATAAGTTCTTCAAACGTTGACTGGAATTTAGTAAGAACTTGTTTTTTACAGTATTATTACTTCGCATGCTGAGTATCTATACATTGTGTTGTAGATCGTTTCGAAAAACTTGTTTGCAAATTTATTTTTCAATGAACAAAGTTTGTAAGCAACAGTAGTTCTTGTTTGTACGTTCACTATACGTGTAAATCACACAATAAAGGTTTCATAAACATTTAATATGTTATATAGCACGTCACATAGGGCATTTAATTGGACCAGCCGGTTATTAGGACCAAAACGATCTTGTTTGTGGTTCCATTAACCGGAATCGACTGTATTAGGGTTGGACACCTCTCAGGCAAAAAAGCACATCTAAGCGAGTCCAGACGAGGTGGCTGGGATGCTATCTATACTCCAGACCAGATAACGTTTCCGAAAATGCAATTTCTGTTTAATTAGCGACAACAAAGTTGGTCTGCCCAAGAACTCATTGCCACTGCTGGTGACAACTGGAATAGCCCTTATATTACTCTGCAAAATATAACTGCAAAATACCTGTTTATCTTTAACAGATACTGTATATCAATATTTTATCCAGATACAACCCCTTCAAATACTGATTTCTGTTCGCTCCAACAGCAAACACAAACAAAACATCAGTTGTATATAATGGAGTCTTTCTTGTTCTGTTTATATGCACAGTGTTTTATTTCTGCTGCATTTTCAGCTGGTGGAATTCTCAATAACCAGAGTAGATAGACGTAAAACTGACAATTCAAAAATATTGATTAATTTGAATAAAACAAAAATTTTTCGTGAATCAGTTTCCTATAACACACAGCACAATTCATATGTTCCTCTTTCTGTGCTTGAAAAAAAAACATTTAGAACAAGCAAATTCATTATGTGATATCGTAACGATATTAAATCTTCTACAATTTATATTAGCTTTGTGTAACAGTGGAATGTATCTCAGCTCTGCTCATCATTCTCTGCCAATTGGGAATGTAGTTCTGCCACTCTCCATTTTGCGTCTTGCTGTAGAAGTCAGTTTGCCATATATTATTTATACTATCTGTGTTGTATAAAATGTAACAACCACAAAAATACTCTGCTACACCGAAGAATTTAACAGACATTTGAAACACCTCTCACCTCTCAATAACACACACACACATAGTAACTCAGACTATTCTCACCAGACAAAAAAGTCCCCTGAGACTGAAGCATACCTAATAACGTGTAATACCTCCACAACGTCTGATGCAGACTGGGATTTTTGCCACTCTTGATAGACCAATGTGATCAAACGTTTCGATACATCTGCAAATTCTGCTGCCTTCACACTTTGGCCTCTGGCTCGCCCAAACGCAATCACTTCTTGTTTCAATCATTGACATCCGCTTGGCAACCCATATTCCCCACACTGAAAGAGACATTCCACGCACTGTACAATCTTTTCTAAATCTTTGAATCCTTTTGTATACACTCCCATTATTTACAGCCTACGTGCAAAGTGGCTATTGAGGTTTCTTGAGGTTTCTTTGTCGGTAGTAGTCTTTGGATGACCACTATGTGACTTGTTGCACATTTTCCTGTTTTTTTCAGAATTTGGATATGAGGGATGCAACAGTGCTCTGTGAAATTGGTGGCCTTTCTGGGTTGTTGACGACTGTGGTTGTGAAGCGGCAGCTGCGTTGCCCAGACATCAGAATCGTCAAATCCATCTTCAGTCACGAACAACAAAAGTTTGTGTTGATCACCTTTGAACCACAAAAGATACATGACCACCTTTCCATTGAAAAAACTTGCCCTTGATCCAAAATGGAGACTTTCAAGATGGCTGCCATGTTGCAGAAATAGCCTGAAAGATAGGCCCCCTTATCCTTTAATTGCTGGGGTACTGTTTCGGACATAAAAGTACTCATAAGGTACTTTTGGTTCAGACCTACTCTTAGAGGTGCTTATTTGGTTCAAAACATGCATTCCTTTAGCTACTCTGTAACATGTCATGTAATCCTTGTCAGTGAGCTTTAATTTGCAACCACTGTTCCACATATTGTCAGTGTTTGACATAGACATAGACGTAGACATTGACATAGACATAGTATCCTAATTAGCTTTTCTTGAATGATAGGCCTACAACAGGCTCATTCATAAATGTTTCTTGTTCATGCATGTTCAGCACTCTGAAAACTTAAAAATGGCAATTTTTAAGAAAAACTGCCACAAAACTGCAGACATTTCACTTTTGTGGCTAACTATTTTGTATGACATCTATCTGTATTAAAGTATTAAAGATGTGAGTAAAGTAGCAGGTGCTCTATGTTACAGAAGTCCAGCATTTCTAGTTTCGATATACCAGCTCTTGGTACAGAAAGCATCATTTAAATCTGCTGTCTCATGGCTTTTGGCAGGGTTTTTTGGTAACATATATTATTGGTGCAAATAAGTCACCATGGGTCCTAAGAAGGTTAGTAACAACAGCCAACAATAAAGAAAACAATGACAACTACGATAGTGGTGATACTTTCAAAAAAGATAATAGAGGAAATATGAAGTATGTGTTGTGTTTTGAACACATTAGTTGGAGCACCAGTGTTGTATTTGGCTGCAATCTACTTGACTGTGCACCTCCTGTTCGTCACAATGATTTTCTGACCCATTTTGCTGCTGAACTGTTTACATCAACAAGATCCTCTTTGGCTGGATGTTTTCAACCACACAGAAACTTTATTACTCAATGTTATTCTGCACTCTGGGGTCACTGATTTCCATACAATTAAGCTCCAATGCTAAAAAGACAGGTGTATTTAATAAAGTGGCCACTCACTCAGATTTTGGGTCGAAAATAATTATCAAGATTAATTAAGCAGGACTTTCTGTGTCAACACTCAAGCTGCTCATTAGCAAATTATCAAGTCCGTTCCAAGGATAATTAACTTTTTTATAGAAGTTCCCAGGTACCTGTGTTGATTATTGCTGATAAGTACTCAAGGATCACGCAGCTAAAACTATGTTTCCCCAACTGCCCAATTTCCTAGTCAGAAAGTTTTCACAAGAATTCATAAATAACACCCAAGGGGATTTACACTCGCCCACTACTTAATTAAGAACAGTTACTGAGGTGTCACGCTGAATTTTATTTACATTCATATTCTTAGATCATGCAGTAAATTGGCAACACACTCACAAAAAGCATCTTTAGGTCTTTAAATGCATGTGTTTTGAAAAGCAACAGTTCAATTTTTCAATAATATAATCTGTCAAAATGTATCAATTAAGTAACTTTAAGTAACGTTAGACAGAATACAGCATTCTACAATACAAAGGCAAAGACAAGCATACTGAATTATTTCGGCAGTGCTAATGTTTCTTGCATATTCAGCATTACATTAGTCAACATTTGGGAGTTCTTGTAACCTGTTTGTATGGTGTGTGTGTGTGTGTGTGTACTATGTAAGTATTAGACAAAAGAAAGCTCTGACATTTGTGTTTGTTTGTGTACTATGTATTAGACAGGATGAAAAGAATATAGAAAGACACTTCCCCACCCACACTTGCTCACATACTCGGATGCACATGTTGTGTTGCTCATTACCTCAGCTGTTTCTTTCCCCGTTTGCACATTCACTGTGTGAAATAAATTACACACATTCACACTTGTGAATGTATGTACACACTGAGCCACAACTGTGCATACACATGCACTAATACAGCAGTGAAAAGGCTTGTTAGTCCTTTTAATCAGTGTCAATTACCCCATTCACTGGAAGACACTACCACCTGTCAAACGGATTAAGAGTCCGAGGGAACACCAATGTGAGAGAGATGTTTTGAGAGTGTGCATCTGCATTTCTCTTTTCCTGCCTGTTTTGGGAGAGACTGCAAGGCTCCGAAACTTGCTTACAGAATGTAAAATGGGTATCTAAAAATACCCCTGGATACTCAGTGTGGGCTGAGGCTACTGTGGTCTGATGTGCTTAATCTCATCGCCTAATGGCTTTTTAGAGGGATAGAGAAAGAGAGAGAGAGAAAGAGTGAGAGCGAGAGAGAGAGAGCACAGCAGACAGCACCACAAGAACTGACCCATTCCAAGTCACATAGCGCATATTACCCTAGGGAATAAGGGACACTGTAAAGGGATAACAGGGTGAGAGTGACAGAGTGGCAGTGTGGGATGAATTGGCAGGGATAGAAAAAGCAAATGTGGAGGAAAGAGAAGGGAGATAAAGGACTAGCTGATAAGGTCAGGGATGGATGGAAATGAGGACGTGGCAAGAAAAAGGTGTGGCATCGGACACAGAGGAGTTAAAAGAAAAGTGATACAGAGAAGCTGTGGGAGGGACTGCATGTAGAGATAAATAGGAAGACATTTTCAGATACCTGTGCTGCACAGATCTAAAGCTTGCCCTTGCTTCAGCACCCCCAGGAAAGACCCCCAGCCCACCAGTAAGAAACTGTGAAACAATGGGGGCCCCAAGAGGGTGTAGCTGTACACTGAGGCGATTAATCTAAAATAAGCTTGTCTGGTCCTTCGCATTGTTTTCTGACTAATTTGTCACTGGTTTAGTGGTTACTCTCGCTAGTTTTCAATGTAACAGTTTCTATGCCTACTGAAAATTCAGCAATGTAACTAAATAAGAGAATAAAAGTCTTTGTTCATTACCAGACACACTTTATTTGTGCCCCAGTAACATGTTGCTGTTCCACACTAAAATTGCAGTGGTAAAAGGTCAATTTTATCCTGGAGTACTGGGCAGAATTAAAGGACACATCATGCAAATTCACTACAACACTAAAATCCTGCCCTAGCATCTTTTCCAAACGCTTAAATGTTTTCAGTCTGAGACTGTTTCTTTTGTTATTTTTTCTCATGGACATCTTCAAATATTTAAAAGAAAGTCAGCCACCTTGTGGATATGGTCATGACAGCTCAGCTATATTAATGCAATTAATAGAAATCATTAGTTCTTCATTACACATCCATGGCAGAGTAACAGCCTTTTGTGTGGCAAGCAGAGGGGAAAAGCTGTGTCCTTTTAAATTACATGTGCTCCAGTATTTCAAAATTAGTTACATTCTTTTCAAAGACTAGGAGTAAACAAGTGTCAAACTGCATTTCCTTAATCCAGCTAAACTGCTTCTTCTCAAATCTTGGAGCTATGAGTGAACAACTGAGAAGTGAGAAGGAGAACCAAGCTTCCAATAAGACATCAAGACCATGGAACATGGATATCAAGGCAGATGGATCATAAACTTAATGGCAAATTACTTCTAGTATTTACAGTGTGACAACTCTGATCATAACTATTCCAGAGCAACAAATAAAAGAAACTTCTCATTACCCTTGATATTTGACTTCATAAGTCTTTAATCAAACAATTCTCAAATTTGACGTATTGCATATTTTTTTCATATTTGGAATCAGCACCTTGGTGAAAACAGCTAAAAACCTTTTTTTTTCAAACGTAAACCAATGTTATACTTGTATGTGTTATGTGTTATACAGTATATTTTTATGATTTACTGTTAAAATCTGTGCATTTTAATAATAATAATAATAAATCACATTTGAAGGTAGCCTATGAAGGTGGTTCTCTGGCAGATTTAAAATTGCAATCCTGTGGTAAAAGCTATACATAATATACATTATATAATGCTTTTATATTTATTGGTTTGCTATAGGCTATAGCCGTTTGTAAGAAATGTGCTGAGCACATGATATTGCTCTGTAGTTCATTATGTATTCATATTCCTGGTTTGAAATAATGTTGCTATGCGTTTTGAATTTCATAGATCTTTTTTGTACATACCACCCCATAATGCTATAATAGACCCAACCAAAAAGTGGCTTTTACCACAAATATCAAATTCTACCACATCCCAAATATGTTTTATTAGATTCTATTAGATTAGATTTCATTAGCAAAAATCTGAATTAAACAACAGGTTTGTTCCCACTGTTCCATGCAGTGTAAACGCAGCCTTGCATCCACTTTATGTACAATAAAAGACAGATGTATAGATGTTATGTGTTATTTATTCATTAATTCATGCTTTTCTTAACCACTTAATCCTGATCAGGGTCACAGAAAAAGCTGGGGACTAGCTGGTGGCATATGTTGCATATGGTTGCATATGTTATTGTGTACTATTACGACATGGATGAAGATCTGACAACATTTTATGATGTAATGGAATGCCAAGATATAGGCAATTCCAAAGTATTGTAAATATCAGAAAGAGCTGCAAGGAAGAACTAAGTCAATATATTGTAATTAGGGAAGCTTGCAATGGATTAAAACAGTAACAATGAGCACATAATAAGTCTTACGGGCCAAAGCACAAGTTAAATCTGCCTAGGTTTGAAAAAGAAGGATTAGAAGTCACATTATAGGTGTTAGAAGAGCATGTAGGCCTACAGCAGAATGACCTTTACCAAAAGAGGTCTATAACTATATGACATGTAAGAGATAAGAGATTGCATTCTGCTCTTGGAGATTGCTATATACCAATGATATCAAAATGGACAGGGTCAATTTTGCTTTTGCACACGGTGCAACGAAACTGTAAGCAATTCAGAGGTGTGTGGTGCAGTGTTAGTAACTAATTTACATAGTACACAGAATACAGCAATGGGATTTCAATCTCATTGACTTGAGACGCATTTGACTATTATGTGCAAATCTTTGTTACAAAGCAGTATTTCCCAGTCCTGATCAAGGAGTAAGCTGTTATTCATCATTATTTATATATTAATAATTGTTCAGCTTAATTTCACTAAATGCAAGCTTAACAGCAGATACAGTCAAGGTGAAGTGTGGAATCGTGAAGATGCCGAAATAGCATGTACAAGATGTAGTACATCCAAAGAGCTAAGGCTTATTTCAGCTGTAACATTGAGAATAGATTTGATTTGCTGAATTTGTCTTCCAAGCGGATCCGACACATTGCTTTTCTATTTTGTGGACAGCTTAATGCAGGAAATACTGGTGTATTCTTTTGACATTTTCACTGGTACTTCATTTCTGTCCACATGCTGTTCCTAATGTGAAACAGATGCAATTTTAAAGAACTTTGCTAACAAATACTACTTTGTAATCATTTCTTCTTTCCGTTGCAACTTGGTGCCTGATTTATATGAAGCCATGTTAATAAGCTTACTTACACTAAGACAGTTAATGGCCAAAGTCCCTCTATTCCCCAGTTACAGAGTGAACGTTTCAGTGAGTATGGAAACTGTTACTGTGAAAGCCAGCAGTAACCATGTTACAAAACGGGAAAATGTTTCACAAAAATTAAACAGTACTTGAGCTAAGCAAGTGAGTAAATACATTATCAGTATCATTTACCTTTTGCAAGGTTCACCAAAGCCTTCATCCATGGACAAAACACTTTATAAAATGAATCAATAACTGCCTTTTCTACTATTCAAAGACCAAAGAAACTGTTTTTTGAAGATGCACGTCCATGTTAAAAAGTAAAGGCTAAGACATAGACAAGCAAGGAAACTCTAAATCAAAATAAATGACATAAATAGTGACAGCAGCATGAACAGATAGAGAGTCTGGGAGAGACTGAGATAGAGGGAGAGGGAAAGTGCACACAAGATTTATTCTTGTAAGCATGAGCATGTGTACAGTCTAATGGAGGCAGTTAGGGTAGTGATGCATGCTCAGTCACCCCACGTACAAGGTTATATGCCTCATGTTAGATAACTGCCATTCATTTTAATACATGTTTGTGGTTTTTGATGCAGTCTGGAAACGTAACACAATAACTGTTCTGATGTTAGACAGTGTGTTCTATTATAGTTCTGCATAGTTACGATTTTTCAAGCTTTATAACTGCATTACATTAAAGTTTAATGGAAAAGTGCATGTAGAGTCTATTTAAATTGGCACTTAAATGAGTACCCACTGTTCAACCTACAGGGGCGTCATGGAACACTTGGGTGAACCAAAAGGCCAGTATGGCAGCTATTTATTTAATAATGGTTTCATTGTGTCATTATTTGGGCCAGGTGTTATTTGTATCAGGTGTAGCTGCTGCTTGTTTGCATTGAAAACCTGCAGCCACACCAGCGTTTTGCAAAGACTGATCACCCTTGCGTTAGAATAAAGCTTCTACTAACATAGCACAGGACACAGCAAATCCAGAGAACAGGAAAATATATCAAATTTATAAATATTTACCATAATACCACATTGTATGATGGTTACCACAGTTACATATGGGATAATGTTATGTCACATCAGTTCTCTTTATATATTAGGTTATGTGAATTCCTAACACAGGCTAATAGGTAATATATAGGTAATATATAGGTAATACTATTGTTGGCTGAGCTAATGGTGCAGTGGTTAGTGCTAATGCCTCATACCTGCAGAAGCACATGCTTCTCAGATTCCAAAGGAAACATTATGGCAATTGGTCTCTAAATTGTACCAGTGCATATGTATATGTGTGTGTCCATGGTCATGTATTGGTACCATGGTTAGGTTTTTTATTCGCCTTGTGGCTCCCTGCACCCCTGATTTTTATTAAGTGGGTATGGAAACGAATGAACGCCTTAATTGATTGATTATGTCCTTTTTAATCATTTGCTTTTTCTTTCCACATATAAAAACAGTCAACAAGAGAAACCTGGGTCTACAATTTGTAGTTGTAGAACTACAAAACTCATATAATTATTGTAGAATTGTATGAATTATGGTGTCACCATTGTGTGCTGCATTGCAACTCAACAATAGAGTAAACGTGAGGGGTTGGGGTAGGGAAACAGATAATACATGATTACTCTGACACATTGTCAAAGCACAAGGTGAACCTCACTCTTCTCTCCACATCCACACACAATGAGGTATTTCCCTGTACTATTGCTAGCCCTGCAGTTGACAGCTGTCAACTTAACTTTCAGATGTCTCCTGAAGGCAAGGGGATGGTGGGAGAGACAGGGAGAGAGGAAGACAGTAACGGAAAGCATGGAAAATCATAATGTTAAGAGATGCCACCGAGTTTAACATAAAGACAGATGTACAAAGATAACAGAGGGAAAGGCTGTGAAAGGAGTTCTGTCATCATGTCATTTCTTTCCATTGTGTCTCCACCTCTTACTTCTCCTTTTTCCCATCCCTCCATCTACTGATGTTAACATTCACCAGGAGGCTGCACAGGGAATGATGAACATGATCAGAGACAGGATAGAGGAAAATATGAGAAAATGAGTAAGATCAGAAATGACAAGCGAGAGAGAAAGAAAGAGTGAAGACACTGGGAAGAGAAAAGGAGAGGGACACTTTTTCAAAGGAAGCCACTGCATGCCATAATCATAAAGTGTCTATCTGAAGAACACTGCGATACACTGTTTTAATTTATAGCGTTTTTATTCCTATAATTCTACCACTCAAATATATTGTTCCGACAGAATGAACCACAGTAGTGCCTTTTTACAAAGGAACAAAATATGATATGCAGCAGCATTAAATCTTTTTGCATCAAAATGATCAAATCTTCTTAGGACAAATTTCAAAGTCGCTCAGTGATTAGGAATCTACCTATGCTATGCTTAAAATGTATCATATAAGGTCACATTAGTGGAACATTCCCACATTTAGAAGATTTGTCCTAAGAAGTTAAAAAAAAGATTTAATGTTGCTGCAAAGGGAAAAAAAATCTGATACGGAGCAACGTATCTTTTTTTAATCTTCTTTCCCCACGATGCCCAACCTACGGCCCACAAGCCATATCCGGCCTGTGACACAGTGCTATCAGGCCCCTCGAAACTTCTGCCCACAGTGCTGGAAATCGAAATGAAATTTTTTTTAGCAAAAAAAAAGGGAAGAAGAACTACCTAACCTTACATCACATCTCATCTGAATGAACTCAACGCCAAACTACAAGGGAAAGACAAGTTGTTTTGTATGTGTATGCGGACATAAAAGCCTTCCAAGCGATACTGCAACTATTCATTCAGCAGGCGGGAAGGTTGCAGCTTGTCCACTCAACCTGTACAGCTCTACGTCAGGAACAGCAGCTAAATAGGTCTTTCCCCAAAGCAAGAATGATCCAACTTCAGGGGCTCTTGAAGGATAATTTCAATGAACGATTTGCGGATTTTCATGATTTGAAGAATGAAATATGTCTCTTCAAAAATCCATTTGCGGCCGAAGTGTCAGGTGCCCCGACAGATCTGCAACTGAAACTGATTGACTTGCAAAGCCGGATATCCCTGCTTGACATATTTCGAGCAATGCAGACAATTGATTTCTACGCCATGTTGCCTGGAGAAACTTTTCCAAATCTTCAAAAACAAGCGATACAGATGATCACAATGTTTACAAGTACTTAGGTGTGTGAACAAATGTTTTCAGTGATGAAGCGGACGAAACCCTTCTTACGGAATCGCCTCATGAACGAACATCTCGATTCAGTGCTCCGACTTGGTGTCTCTACCCTGCAGCCGGACATTCAAAAGTTGATTTCAGGAAAATAAATTCAAACATCCCACTAATATTAGTACAGAATTAATGGTAAGTACAATGCATTTCTAATAAAAATGGTATGTGCTCTATTTCTTTCTTTGTCGTATTTTTGCGGTGAAGTGGCCCGTGACACGCGTGTCAGAAATTTATATGGCCCCCAGGCCGAAAAAGGTTGGGTATCACTGTTCTTAGCACTGTTCACTCTACACTGTTTTGTAGTTTCTGGGTTCAGTCTCAGGTGGGGTGGTCTGACTCTGTGTCTGTGCTGGTTTATGCAGTTTCCTCCCACAATTCAAAGACAGTGTGTGTTAGGTTAATTTAAGCCTTTGAAGTGCCCTTAGCTGTGAGAATATGAGCCATATAATGAGCTGATGCAAAACTTGTTCTCTTTCTTGTCATTTGTAGCGTTGATTAGATCTCAGACAACCTTTTCACACCACAATTCATTTAGAACTCCAGCACAGCAGCTCTGATCTGCTGTATAATTTCATTTTCAATAAAACTCACACATATACATATATTTCATTTTATATATTTATATTATATGTTAATTAGATTTAATTATTTGAAATACATACTAAAACACATATATATATATATATATATATATATATATATATATATAATTATTTAAAATACTTTCAATATTATCGGTTTCTCAATTATTTGGTTTTCTCTCACAGTTGAAGTGTACCTACGATAAAAATTACAGATCTATATTCTTTGTCGATGGGAAAATTTGCAAAATCAGTAGTGTAGCAAATACTAATTCATACATATATGTACACGTATATACAGTTCAATTTGCAAAGAGTTTGTAAAGTCAAAGCACCACTGTATAAAATGGTGACTACATTCAGACTGCAGGGCAAATCAGATTTCTCAGGTCACAGTGCAAATAAAAAGACCGAGTGTGTTTTTTGTCCACTTGGACTGTAGCTGCTTTCAGTTCAATATCTATATGTGTTGCTATAGCAACAATACAGGAATGCCTACACAGAATTGTCTGAAGCAGGAGATAGATAATCAGTAAGCAGACTCAACATGGAGATTCCACAACGGATTGTTATTTAGAAGTGGGAAAGTCCAGGTATAAATAGGGTCCTTTATTCATTATGATTTTTTTCTGCTTTTTTTACTTTTATTTCTTACCTTGCAGAACTATATTTATTCATTTATAGTTGTAGAGCTGAAAGATCAATTGAACAGATGCATCACCCCAAACAGACAGAAGGCAAGTCCCATCTTTATAGATTAGATCATGCAGGATTTTGCCCATGGTGTTGAGGGTGTTGTCTCCTTCATCACAAATGTTTGAGACAGATATATGGTAAGTAACAAATGATGTAACAGTTGCCTCAGATTCGGTCACACATAGTCTTAAAATCATTCTGATCACAGTTAAAATGTGGCTTGAGTCAAATTGAGAAAAGTAATTCTCCAATTTTTAGCCAATCAGTCTGCCTGCAATTTATCCATCTCGTATCCAGTTGAGGTTACATGTCTGAACGTAGCTTATTTGACTTCCAGTAAAGTAACTGCATGGCTTTAAAAGGGTATTTATCTCAGTCATTTGCAATAAAAAAAATACAGACTAAGATGAACAATGCACGACCCATTTCTGGAATGTGAACCCCATGCCTCTTTCCCCTTTTATGTCCTTTTCCTCTGGTGCAAACTAGTGGAATGATGGACAGAGAGAGGCAGCAGGCTTCATCCCTGGGGAGAGCAAATGCACTCATCTGTGCTGATCTTAAAACAACAGTCCCCACCTCTTCTCTTTCTCCTTTTCACCTTTTACTACCCCCCTTTCCCCTGATAACACCCGCAGTCCTGTCTCTTCCTTTCTCTCTGTTGCTTGCCCTCTATTACAAGGCAACTTCACCTTTCACGCATTTAATACTTCTTGCTTTATCGTTAAACATAGTGAATCCAGCTTTGAAATAATTACCATTTCTGTCTTAAAGCCAATATCAAACCACATCAAAATTCTTTTTTTTCCATTATGCTTATTCACTCATTTTGCCTTACAACATTCAATAATAATAATGGCAAAAAACAGCAAGCGAATTAATGAAAAAGTAATCAGTCCTACATTATAGGATATTTCCTATAATCACTTTTAATTACTGTTTTCAGTCTGGATAAGCATCTATCAGTTTTGCACTCCTAGATTAAAAAAATTCCCTAGTCTTGTTTACTTCAGTCATATTTGTTGAGAAGCAATGAACTACTCTCCTCTATTCCATCCACAGATTTTGGCCACACTGACTTGGTCACTTAAGGGCAGAAATGTGTTTAAGGTTATTGTTTTTTCGGAAGGTAAAGTGCCAACATTCTGTCAGTGTTTCATAAGACGCTTCTTTCTTGCCACCCTGCCTTTTGTAATGCATGTGAGATTGTTGTCACACACAAACAGTTTGACCAGTCTTAGCCATAACTTCAATGTTGCTACTGGCCTCTTGGTAGTTTCCCTAATAAATGTCCTCCAATCTTAATTATCCAGTTTGGAATGACAACCAAATTTAGGCAAGGTGTTGGCACTGCTTAATAATGCACTGAGCACTACACCAAAGAATAGTTAAAGTCTCTGAAATCATACACATATTGGAATGCTCAAATAAAAATACTGTGCAAAGGTCTTAGGCCACCAGTAGATTAGATATACCATTCTTTTAACAATTGTTTAATGCCTCATAATTATTTCTCTATTGACTCATTAGAAAATACACAGAAATTTGTATGCAGTATTAGAAAACAAAAAAAATAAATAAAACATAAAAACAGTTCTTAAAGACTACAGTGTTTGTATGGTGACTCAATGGTGACTTAATAGCAGCATTAGCACGATCTGGCAGCTTCATCGGGATGACTCTTCTACAGTCTGCCAATTAAGTTTTAATCAGCATTTTTTTTTTCAGGAAATGGCTAAAAATGCTAGAGCTCAGAAAGATTGGAATGTAGATCAGTAAGAAAACAGGATTATGGAGTGATGAATTCAAATTGGACTTTATTTTTGGTACCATTGTTGACAGTATGTACGCTAAGCTGCATTTCTATTGGGTGGCCTCTGCATATAGGGTTGGGAGTAGTGGACATTTTTCATACCATCTTCAGATAATAGCACGGATGGTAAGCGTTAACAAGGAATAATCCAATACGCAATTTGTCGTATGCTTTATGAATTGCGTAACAAGTTTGCAAATGATTTCAAAACTAACAAAGTCTACTAGGCGGGCGTTTGGGATGTGCATTGTTGGAAGGATATTTACTATAATATCCTTTCAGGGTAAAGCAAAGTGATTAAAGGAGATGTGAAATGTAAACCGGAGTACCGTGGGTAAACCCAAGCAGACACAGGGAGGACATGCAGACTCCACACAGAAAGGACACAGGGACCCACAGAAAGAGCCACTCCACCCTAGGATTGAACACGGGACCTACTTGCTGTGAGGCCCAAAATCATACTAGACATGTATAAATAAACTGTATAAAAGGATACCCTATATATATATATATATATCACCATTACATTAAGAAAAGCTGTCATAATCCCCAACTAGCTCTGACAACTGGCCATAAACTAACATTAATTAATACAAACAAACATAATTATTAATACAATTGCAGTTTTCACAAGATTAAATAGAGAATTCTCAGCTTTGTAATTATTCTGCTTAGCTTGCAATTTGCTTGATAACTCACTTTCACAGTCCACATGAATCACAACATTTGAAATCACAATTTGGAAACACTTTTTTTCCTGGCACAGACTTTCTTAGCTGCTTTAATGCAATTCATTTTGACACCCCCATAATTGTAACAATAATGATTAAAACAATAATGATTATTATTTATAATCAATTAATAGCAATGTAGCTCTCACTGTGACTGCTTATTATTCTCTACCTGAGAAAAAAAGCTTATGACTAAATTGGAAAGTGTTTTTATTATTTCCAAATACACTTCAAAACAAGTAAAAACTTTGCAGGTCATTGATATATCTATCAGATTGCCAGTATAATTTGTTTTATCCTTATGAAAAGGCAAAAATCTAAACCAGTATTACAGAAAATCTGAACCTGGAAATTGCACCTAGTAACTACAAAAACCATCTTGCAGTTTAAACTATTGAGCAAAAGTGGTCATCACCTGTGGCTTAAACTTCATGAAGCCAAAATCAATACACAATCAGATGCACTTTGCATGGACTTTCTACCTTTGTGTGTTTATATGTATTAGAAGTCCAAAGAAGCTGAACAGAATGTGTACTATATATGCCAAATAAACAGTAAATTGGGCTTTTTCTACTACCAATTCCTTTATTCAAACTTTTTCTACTTGGTCTTTTCAAGGTTTTTTATCTCCCTGATCTCCCCGAGTATCACTTCAAAGCCACACTGAGGCTCAACCCTAAGCTCCGTTGCACATATAACCTTTTACTGCACATTATCAGGTTCCCTATTCAGCCTGTTTGAATCACAACCACGTGCATTTATCCACTTCATGTGGCTGATTTGAGGACAGGTTAATTCAGCAACTGCAGTTAAACTGCCCACAAAGCAGCTCATCCAAAACAGCATGTACTATCTCCAAGCAGAATTTATTTTTTAAATTAAGTAAAAATGTGATTTAACCCAGATTCCAAACAAATGCAGGAAGTAAAACAGACATGTGTACTAATGTGTGTTAAGGGCTAAAAAGACAAGTGTGACAGTCATGGTTAGGACAGTTTAGGCACTGGACTAAGGTTGAGGGTTATAGACCCAGTACTGTCAATCTATCACTGTTTTATCCTTAAAAAAAACCTTTCATACTATTATAATAGTATTATATCGTTGTAAAGTTGCCTTTGGCAATGTTGTAGATGCGTGTAATTCAAATGAGTGCCCGACTCGTGGAGTGAAGTGCATATATTCTTAATATCAGAGAAACTTATAATTTATATGGAATATGTTTAATGGTTTATATGGATGCAGTTTAATGGTTTGTCATTAGTAAATGTGTTGTATAGTGCTGTCATGATAGGCAGACAAATTCTTGCAGTATTTTTTCCTTTAAAAGTACAAAACTTCATTGACATCTTTTACAAGTGACATGCTCATATTATGTGACACTTCAGCATTTGCCCTGAAAATGTTTTCTCTTAAGTTCTCCATGGTTCTTTGTGTCCCTGCTGTAGAAAGGAAGCCAGCAATTGAGATTCATGGCTGCATTAAGGGGTCTTTAGTCAATATAGTAGACAAACAGAATGAGACAACAGAGCAATGAAACAGTCCCAATAGGCTATAGCATCATTATTGATTTACAACTGTCAGCTAAATTCTAGTATAGCTGTTTAACCCATTCATAAAGTTCATCACAGCATGGTATATGGCTATTGATTGATAACAGAACTTGGTCACTTTTGAATGCTTATTTGCATCATTGCTTTATCATGGTGTCTTTCTCACCTCCTTCTCTTACTCTGTCATTTTTCTTTTCAGTTTTCTTTCATCTCCAGTACTTACTGATTCCACCCCAGGTCAACCACAATCAGTGCTTTGAGCTCCACTGGCCTATACAATGTTATTACTATTTACATGGTAAGATGAAAGCCTTGCTCAGTGAGTTTGACCTGCCTGTGTCTTGCTCCACTATAGATCTTTCTATCAAGCTGAATACATACTTGTAGCTCTCTGCCTGTCTGGGCCTACTTTACTGAATGTGCATGATTAAAACTGCTTGCTTCAATGTGCAATTGCTAATTTATTTTAAATTGTAAAATATTTTATTATGTCCATGTCCCATTTTTTTTTAATTTGTTTAAATAGCCTGGATTCACACTGTCTGAAAAAGTCAAATATAAAAGTCAAAGTACATGCAAGTGTCACACCCACGGGCGGTTCCAGCGACCAAACCTGTCCGATCATGCGCACACCGTCACCTGAATTCTGATCACGCACTCATTACACACACCTGTTTCTCATCACGTTGTCATTATTTATACACTCCCCGCACACCTTTCCATTGCTAAGTCACTTGGTCCCTACCTCGTCACTAAGCCTTTCGTCAGTTCATTGTGCAAGTTTGCAATAGTTTTGGCTTACCATGTTTCGAACCCATTTCCGTCCCTCGACCTCACCTTTGGACATTGTTTTGCTCCGCCACTGAACAACTGCGGGACCTACAGGAAGGAACCCGAGTACGCCCAGCAATTCCGCACTTTGGCAGCCCAAAGCGGCTGGAAGGAGGCGGCACTTCTTCCCACATTTCATCTAGGGTTACGGCATGATCTCTAGCATGAGTTGCTGGGCCGTGATGCCGACCTGGACCTAGATGACCTCATCGCCCTGGCCATCAAGTTCGACCAACTCCTTGATTCTCTGCGCCAGACCTGGCCCTCCATGTCGTCACCAGCCTCGCCACCTCCCTCAGAGCCCATGGAACTCGGCAGGGCACGTCTCTCGTCCCTGGATTGCCAACGAAGTGCTTCCCAGGGTCTCTGTTTCAACTGTGGCTCCAACCAGCACTTCCGCTCTCAGTGTGACCTCGAATTCCACCTCAGCAAACATAGGTCTTCTTGCACGCGCACCCCGGGTGAGTACGTCTCATGACCCAATTTCGTTCTGTCTGCCAGTTGTCCTCTATCTACCTCACATGGAGCTCTCTATAGCAGCGCTAAATGACTCTGGGGCCCAGGGGAACTTAATCGTCGAGCGCCTCGTCATCACCAAGAGGAATCCCTGTTCCAACCTCCCGATGGGACATCTCGTCACAGTCACCGACAGCCAACCTCTGGTCTCAGGTCCCCTCACCAGGGTCACAGCTCCATTGGAGATGCGCGCTGGTACCATCCATGTGGAGACCATCTCCTTCTATGGTGGGTCTCACTCACCCCATCATCCTGGGCCTCCCATGGCTTCACCGTCACGACCCTACCCTCGCCTGGTCGACCAAGGAACTTGTGCGCTGGTCTCTACCCTCTCACGTTTCCCAGGTATGACAGGTCCTCCAGCGACTCCAGAAGAACTAGCTTGTTCTTCACTCTGTTCAACTTCATCATCGCATACCGCCTGGGAACGAAAAACTGCAAAGCTGACGCCATCTCTCGCTGCCTGGAGTCTGGCTCTGAAGACCTGGAACCCCTGGAACCCATTCTCCCAGCCTCCTATTTTCTTGGGGCAATCCAGTGGGACTTCGAGAGAAGTCACCCAGACACGGCTGCCGCCGGGGTGCCCCCTCACAGGAACTACGTCCCTACAGAGTTTCAAAATCGACTCCTCACCTGGGCACATGATTCTCCCTGCACAGGCCATCCAGGACAAACCCACACACTCCAGCTCCTCACATCCCATTATTGGTGGAAGCACATGCACAGGGACATCCACGCTTTTGTCACCTCCTGCCCCACCTGCATGCAAAGCAAGACACCTTGCACCCTGTCGTCTGGTCGGCTCGTCCCACTGCCGATTCCCCCAATGCCCCATGTCTCATCTGGCCTTGGATGACTTGGATGGCCGTGAATGACCTCCCCCCTTCTCAGGGCCATACTACAGTGCTCATCATCCTCAATTGCTTCTCGAGGTCGGTAAGTTTCATCCCTTTCCCCAAGCTTCCCACAGCCTTCGAAACAGCGGAGACACTCTTTGCCAAGGTCTTCATGATGTCTGGTATCCCTGAGGTCCTCCATTCACCTCTGCGGTGTGGGCCGCCTTCCTGGAGAAGCTGGAGGTTGCAGTTAGCCTCACCTTGGGTTACCATCCCCAATCCAACGGCCAGTGTGAAAGGGCAAACCAGAAGCTGGGGAAATTCCTGAGGCTCTACTGTGCGGAGAAGCTGGCCAATTGGACCCGCTTCCTCCCCGGAGCAGATATTGCGCAGAACTCCTTTCGCCACTCCTCTACAGGCCATCTACGAGACCATCTGGGACCAGGTACACCAGCACATCTCCCGGGCCATCCGCAGGTACCATGCCCAGGCAGATCGGCGACAGGAGCCCAGAACCCAGCTACCAGCCTGGTGATCGGGTCTGGCTGTCGACCCGCGACCTTCACAAACAGGGGAGTAATCAAAAACTTGCACCCAAATAAATTGGACCTTTTAGAATTACCAAGAAACTCAATCCTGTCACCTTTCTTTCGACTGTTCCCCCTCACATGCGCACTCACCCTGTTTTCCATGTGTCTCTCCTTAAGCCCTGGGACCCTGGTCCGCTAGCTGACTCACCGCCCATCGAGCCACCCCTGTTGGAGTCCGCGGGGTTCACAGCTGCAGTATCTGGTGGACTGGGAGGGCTACGGTCCAGAGGAACGCTGCTGGGTGGACGCCAAGGACATTCTGTCCCCCTTCTCATCCAGTAGTTCCACGCCACCCATCCAGGCTGCCCAGCCCCTCGTGGACATGGCCGCTCTCGCAAATCCACACCTGCACCTTGACCCATTAGGCCTCGTGCTCCCTCACCCACTGCGGGGCCCTGGAGGGATCACACACTCATTACACACACCTGTTTCTCATCACATTGTCATTATTTATACACTCTCCGCGCACCTTTCTGTTGCTAAGTCACTTGGTCCCTGCCTCGTCACGAAGTGATTGACTACGTTTTTGCCTGCCAATCTTAATAAAGATCCTACCTGCAACTGTACGCTACGTGTGCCTCCGCTTTTTACACTCCGTGTTACAGTAAGGAGCACTGTGGGTTTTTTAGAGTTGCATTTTCAATACCACCCCCACTTTTACTGATTTGGAGTTTATTTTATTTTTTAAAGTAAACACAATTTAATGTTATACCTCTTATGCAAATAATCCACAAAGGACATCTACACCACTACACAGAAGCAACTGTCAAGGTTTTGTTGCTTTCACTTGTAGTCTGTCTGCACAATAAGATCAAAATGTCAAACATAGGCAACCTGTGAATTATGTTTATGCCTCATCAGCAGAGATTTTTTTCTTTTCTTCTTCAGCTCAGAGAAGCAGGAGTTGTCACACTAGAAACCAACTGGGAGAGTCTTTATTTCCAATATGTGTAACCTATATCTAGCAATTGTAGATGAAATTGAAATGTCTTATTTGATTTATGCTCAGCTTGGAAGCACAGAAGGATTAATGAACTGTATGACATTTAATGCAGAAGTGTCTCTGTAAGTGCGCTTCAAATTTTGCGCTTGCTGATAGCGTTTATCGCACTCAATTCCACAGTCCTCACACGTTCTATTACAGCTACAATTTAAATGACACAGGTTTGGAACCATTTCATACACCGATCAGCCATGAATAAAATCACCTGTCCCCCTCTTGTTGCCAAGGCTCTAAAGCATTGAGGCATGGCCTCCACAAGATCTCTGAAGGTGTTCTGTTGTATCTGCTACCAAGTATTTCGCAGCCCTTTAAATCCTCTAAGTAGTAAGATAGGTCAAGATAGGTCATATCGGCCAAGTCAACTCATATTTGTCATGTTCAAATGTTTTGCAGTGTCACAGGCTGAACAAAGGGACAAATTAGGACAAATTAGGACATATTGTTACAAAGAAGGGATTAAACTTGGTCTGCAGTTGGTGGTACATGACAAACTAACAACCATATGCCATAACCCAAGGTGTTCCAGTAGAGCAATGCACAGAGCATCACACTGCCAACAATTTTGTTCACTTAACCTGTCAGTGTTTTAATATTATGGAATTTTCATCAAACTTATTTTCTCTTAATCTTTCTCGATCTGTGTCAAGTACACATGCGCTTAATTTTTTTTTTGTTTTCCTCTTTCTTTCATTTTCTCTCTCCTTCTCTCTATCCAGATGTCCACTGAACTGGGGTCCCAGTAGGGAATCTTGTTCCTTCACAATGCTCCAGTGAACATGACAGACATACACAGCAAACAAAGAAGCTAGAGCACAAAACAGGCGCAAAAAAGAGGTTCTGTTCTGCAGCCAAGGTGGAAAAGAGAAGTTGACAGCGTAGGGAGTGAAATGGTGAGATTACTGAATGTGACTTATGATCAGGCCTCTAGTTACATTTCATGTCTCCACCAAACTTGTGTTGCATCCCTAGAACTCAACCATAGAATAAGCCTATTTTTATACACAGGAAAGAAAACAAAGAAGCAATCACAATGCAGATACTCTCAGCTGAAACCCAGTACTAAAAGGCAATTGGACAAGCATTAATACTGTACAAGATACAGCTAAAAAGACCTCAAGGAACAGAGATTTAAGGATAGAGCGTTAGCGGGGGAACGAGGATAAGCACAAGTTTTGCGATGTAAGTTTATTACTGCAAGATTAATGGCTGTTCACGGGGTTAATGCCTGCTAATACATCAGCTCTGTTTTGGGATGGTCTACTGCTCACACATTCAATACAGAGTATATACAAAGTAGCTTTATATAACCAGTCATTCTTGCCCCAAGTGAATGAGCAAGTGGCCTTTAAATGTCTGTGACAGTCATCAGTACATGAGAAACCAGTGGGCATAATCAGTAAAGGAGGAAACAGTGACTAGATGGATGATGCCTCCACATCATCCATCTAGTCACTGTTTCCTCCTTTACTGATTATGCCCAGTTTTACTGAATGATGCATAGTGGGAAACGGAGTGCAGAAAAGAAAAGGGCATGGCGCGGTTGTGACAAAGTGAGAACCTTTTGATTTCGTTTGTTTATTTCGCTATTGGTGTCAGTGGCCATTTCAGCAAACATTGTACATAAATACACAAGGTTCTATCTCAAGACTAGTCACTAAGGTTGCAAAATTCCAGTTGGGAAATTAAAGGTGGGAAATTTACCATGGGAATTAACAGGTAACTATGGAAATAAACGGGAATTAATGGGAAAAATGGGAATATTCAAAGCTAAAGGTGAGAAACTTACATATTGTTGTCATAAAATATACTGACAAATAATCTTGACTAAGATAATTAGATATGATACTAAAACAGCAAAGCTGCTCCTCAATCCTAGGCACCTGGCACATTACACACCGAGACCACGCCCCCTGCATGCACTGTTCATTTCTCCATCACATGTACAGAATGTGTCCAGATGGTTTGTAAAAACTTGACACTCACCACTACTGAAAGCACACATATGGACCAAAGCACTACCTAAAGTCAGGTAAGTTTTGATGAGGTTCACATTTTTATTGACAGTGATAGCATTGAAACATAAAAGCAACTTTTAAATTAAGCTGTAATCGCATAGTTATTTTCTATCTAGTGAATCAGAAAAGCTTAATGAACAGGTTCATTTAAGAGACTAGTTTACCAAGGCCAGCAGGCTAGCAAGTGGTTAGCTTACCAAGTCTAGCATAGGCTAGTGACCAATATTTTTTTGCTTCAACAGGTTTCTGTGACCAATAATTAATACTTAATTGCTTATTTAACATTGTTGTTTGTTTTTGGACATTTTATCATTCAATGAAAGAATTAAGCATTTATTGCTTACAACTAACTGTTTTGTTATTCGTATTGACAAAATATGGTACATTTAATTCAAGTGCATGATAGAATTCCTTTAAATTATCTAATATTCCTAATAATTCCAATAAATTCCCCAAGTTTTCAAAATTTCTATGGAAAGTTTACATTTTCGAATATTTCCAAAATTCCCAAGCTAAAGTTTCCATGGAAAGTTACTGGTAATTTACTGGAAATTTATGGGAAATTCTCCACGCCTTTTTCAACCCTACTAGTCACACATATACCCTCAAGTCAATTCCAATTTAGTGTAATCAGTTATCCTAACACATATGTCTTTGGACTGTGGAAGGAAACCAGAGCACCCAGAGTAAGCCCACACAGTCATGGGGAGGTCACGCAGACTCTACACACAGAAAGGACCCAGGCCACTCCAACATGGTCTTAAATCCGAGGACCTTCTTGTATTAAATAACAGTGTGAGCGTAGCCTTATAGTAACATGCAGACCTGCCCTTATTTATGAATGCACAACTCTATGTGTAAATTGCATGTAATACACCCATTCAAGGTAAAATGTTGGACTAAGCATCTGTTATATTTAGGGGTGCACCGCCCAAATATGGAGCATGCATCATGCATTTGTACTGATTGATCATGTATTTAGGCATTTATTACAATGTGCCTACGAGATCAGTGTAGATTTCAGTCTTTTTGGTGTCTCTGATTAGTGTGTTTAAAACGATTTTTACTCTCCATTGACTGGTATTGCTTGAAAAGTATAATGTAGCTCCCAAACTGAGGGCAAAAGGCATAATGGTATGAATCACTTAACATCCACAATACATACTGTTTCATTACATGTGACCTAGACATAGTCAGACATTTAAGGAACATTTGGTCATTCCTAACAGTTCTTTCCACACTGTGGCCTATGTCAGCAAAGTAGACTATATTGTGGATTGTAACCTTACTGTATTCCAATTTAGAGAACCCTAAACTGCACCTCAACCTGCTACTAAAATATGCCAACAACCCATCCAGGCACACAGCTGGCCATGTTTAAGAAAGGGAAGGCTGCTCAAGGGATGGCTCCTATTCCGATACTAAGGTGCTGGTAAAAGTGGTGAATGGTATAGCGAAATGTTCAAAAAAATAAATGTAGAATTTTTAACCAATTTTAATTTTCAAATTGTGTATATTTCTAAATACATATGACCTAAAACATTATTATATCGTCAAAAGAAAAAGAGAATCCAAATGTAAAAAATAGACGAAAAATCTTATGCAATAATTTATTAATATTCTCTCCAATATTATCTGTGTGGCAAAAGCATGTAGAGCTTTCTCTATCTGGCGTGACCCCTTGTGCAGTAATAACAGCAACTAAACATTTCCAGTGACCTAGGATCGATATTGAGCATCAGCTTTTAAGATTTTTTTTACTCCATACACAACAGTTTAAAATGTGGTTAAAAAGTTATCAAAACATAAATTTCACAACTTTGTGGTTCGTCACAGATAACTGAAGATGTCATTGATGATTCTGATGTCTGGGGAATGCAGTTGCTCTATCATAGCCACAGCCTCTGACAACCGATATTCAGAAAGACCAATTTCACACAGCAGTACTGCATCCCACTGCATCCACAAATTCTGAAACTGGGACTGTGGACGACAATCCACATGGTGGTCATCCGAAGAAACCACAAACAAAACAATGGTTTTGGCAGCCTTTGCCAAAAGTCCGTGCTGTAACATGCCCTGTGACTTTTGACGCACCTCTCATGATGTACAACACTGCACCCAGTAATGCCTGATTGTGATCTCATTGGCTGTATGAGCTCACTCTAATTCACCTCCAAAGTAACCCTAGACTTTTATACACTTTTCACCAATATGTAATATTATTTCATTTTCCTCGATAGAAGATTTAATAATATAGTATAATGACAAAGCAACTGGGATCTCAATATCTACTTATAGGACTGCTGTTAAAATCATGTTTCATATTTCTGTAGAAATATAAGAAATTATAAAAAGGTCCTCAACTGTTCAAGCATCACTCGATCATAATAATGCAATTAAAATGCATTACCCTAGGCTATACAAATTAAGGCAAGTGTAATTAACTTTGATCATTCTGAATGCTCTTTTAATAACAAAAAAAGAAAGCATGACTGTGGGCTATAAAATTACTATTGAAATTTTCATCACAAAGCTATTAAGTCTCATTAAGAGTTGCTAAAATTTTATAGGCTGCAGTATCTCACGGCATTCATGTGATTAAGAAATCACATGGTCCTCCTGATTATGTGAGTTTGTTGATATCTCATGCCTGCCCTTGACGAGTTTAAAGATGTCACTGGCTATCTGGTGGTTTGAGTCTGTTCTATCTATTTAATATAATTCATTTACCAGTTCTGTGCAGCTGGCATTATTCTTTTGGTTGTAATGGCTTGTTTTCCCAGAGTATGACAAGAAGAATGATGACAAGAACAATGACAGTGCAGAAAAATCTGACAAACTTTTTTCAACTACTTCATAATATAACTCAAAATATAGACTCCTCCCCAAACCCTGTAGGTCAGCTTGCAAAGACACTCAGCCTCACTGACCAATCACAAACAAGTGTCATGTTCATGCCCACTCTGCTGATATAGTCCTATCAGTTATAGTCCAATCAATAGTTCTGATTCGAAAAGCAGAGAAAAATAAAATTTGGAAAATTGAGTATAGTCATTTCAGATCAAATTAAATAATAGTGTACAACCATTTTTTCCTCAAAACGCCTACAATTTAACTGAAAAAGATACACGCACAAGATAACCCCAATGACAATATTTCATGAAATTCAAATTTCGAATTCGATTACCTATTGATTCTTACATTTTATCCGCTGCTCCATTTATTATCATCCACACCAATCATCTTTTATCTTTGCTATAATGGATGATTAAAATACTGCACCTCCATTAAGTATGGTTTTATAATCTGATATGTTTTCAGTCCATTAAGTCTATATTTTATATTTGTGATCTTTATGCAGATTTTGTAAAAAAATTAAAAAATTAAAAAAAAGACAAAAAAACAACATAACATGAAGATGAAGAGATAAAGGCAAAGGCAAAAAATGAACAAGGGAATATTGTGAAGACGTAAGAAATTGTAATAACAGGGAATATTTGTGCCACTCAGTGAATATGTGTATAACAATTAGAATGTGATGATGAATGGCTGCGTTCTGCTGTGAGGTGGGTCATGACAGGTGGCTCGTGCTACGTGACTGTCATTACAGCTCACCTCCCTAATGCTCTCTAAGAGGGGGGCAAATTACTGCTAAATCATGCATCATTTGTTCACAGCATGATAACAGTGCACAGGTCACATCCTTACTGTTGAGTTATAATGTGTTTATGCTTGTTTGAGAGTGCCTTTATAACAAACAAAATACCTAGATGTACATCTTCAGGTAAATAAGGCTGGTTGCTTATTTCATTTACTGGGTAAGTAAACAATCTGTGTGGTTACTATATTTGATTAATACATCTCTATAAGTCTCAATTCACTAACGGGTTTCCGGTTGGGTAAGGCCTTTTTAAATGTGCAGACAATTGCTGCATACACTTGTTAGCCAAATTAGCAAAACCACCTGGTCTATAATGATGTTTAGGTAAACAGTGCAACCGACTGTTCACTCTACTGGACCAGATGACCTTCTTCCTTCTTCCATTGCTCCAAGGTCCAGCTCTGACACTCACATACCAAGGTGATTGTGACAGTGATGAGCACTCTGACAGGTCTGTGAGTAGGCAGTCCTAATCAGCAGGGGGACACTGCACTGTGTTCTGATACATTCCTGTTGTAACCTGCATTAAACCTTTCTCACTTACATATATTTGTGCCTGTGCTGTATGTGAAGCCACTCAAATCTGGGTCACCACAATGGTGTTAACCGCTGTGCCACACAAGCACGAGAATTTATTTTATTTTGTTTTATTTAGGAAATTAAAAAGGCCCTATTCAATTTAAAACATCTAATTTAATCAACCACCACTTAATTCCACATTAATCATCATTTAATCTTGTATCATAATTAATATAACTCTCCAAACAACATATTTACAAAATATAACTAAATCATATTATCATTCATGCTTATATATAAATGAATATCAGGTGGCATATTTAGGATAAACCCCTTTAGTCATTAAAAAAATGTGAAAATGCAAGTTGTGTCTAAAAGTGGGGATGCCAACAATTGTGATACATGTGGTTTCATTTTACATTAATATAGTCATTTTGAAATAAATTAAAATTGATATATTACGTTTATATCTCTTTATATTTTAGATTTAATATATTTATATTTTGCTAGTTACACAAAGCATTCCTACGCATCTTAACCACGGGCTGCCCTGTCAGAAACACAGAGTGAGAATATTCTTATCAGATAAGAAGGAAATAAGGAACCGTGACTTGAAGCTGCATAAATATGTTACAACTGACAGCTCTCATTATGCAAATTAAAACAACACCAATTAGCTTGGCAGTCATATTTGATTTGTTTTTTATTATGATTAACTGATTTTGAAAAAAGAATTGCATTAGAAAGACAAAATATGTGATGGCAAACAGTGTCACACACAAAGGGTTTAAACTAATACATTTTTAAAAAGAGATATATTTACTTCAGTAATTCAATTTGTTCCTTTGTAACACATTGCTTTCTGTTGAGTACCAAACTTCTCAAATCCAACCCAAAAAATATTATATTTTGCATTGTATTATGAGGCAGAACCAGAGAGACATATGGAGAAACTGCAAGTTTTGTTCAACTCCTCTGATCTACTTGCATGAGCTCCTGCATGGGCTTCAACTTGTAAAAGGTTGCGCAAGCTTTCGACTTCCTGAGACATTTAAAAGAATTGCACAACTGTTTGATGTTCATGTTTCCAATTAGAGTGAAAACTTTGAGTATATTTAGCTTTCTTACAACCAGGACAAAGATTATGTGTATTTTCTGTTAACCAAAACGCTTACAACTCTAAAGAAAAAATCATCATATTCAGTCAAAATCCTTACCTTTTGTCATATTACACAGAGCAAAATCAATCTTTTTCTGCTGTTTTTTACACATCATATATACTGCCAATAACAATAACAAATTACAATGTAAAATATTTGGTCTGAATAGGTGATCATTCCTATTAGAATAAACTTTATAAACTTATTCTAAACCAATTACCTTCCAGATCACAGATGTGGTCACAGATACCTGGCTAATCAGCCTCCACTATTATGACAGAATGTTCCTTGGGGATTCCCATATTAGTAGTGGATGGTGTCACACTTATCCAATGGTTAAAATGTTTTCAAAAGAGCTCTGGTATAAAATTGTGGAAAGACACAAGTTAGAAGGATATTAAAAGATTATTAAGAAATGGACATTGTGGCATATACAACACCTAAATTTAGTTGAATGACCCTCAAACTGGATTACCAAGCCAGAAGGATAATGAACTACATAGCTCCCAAGAAGCCAGTGGAAACCTTTTAAGGACTTTAAAGAGCCTTTTTGGTCAATACTCAAATAAATACTGTTTTTTGTAATTATGTTTAAAATTTGGACAACCAAAATACACTATATATACAGTGAAGCCCTTGTGGAACATTATGCTGTGAGGTGATTTTCTTAACAGGGATGGGGCAGTTGGTCAGGACTGAAGGAAAAATGGTTGCTGTCAAGAACACCCCAATTTTTCACAATTTGAACAATTCTGCATGGAAGAAAGAACAAATTTTCACCAGTCTAAATTTGAAAAGCCTGTTAGAGACATATCCAAACTTTGCTTACTGATGAAACAAAAAAAATGGTAGACTGTGTGATTTTCTACAGTTATTATAATTCCCCTGAAACATCTGCCAATCTTCAGTCCACCCAATCTTCTAGAATGTACATCCCCCACTCATAAAAGCCACTGAATTAAGCACTGTAAAGCAGAGAACAAAAGCTAAAGGTTTGATTATTGGTTTGTGATGCTTGATGCCAGACTGGCTAGGGTAGAATCGGCAGTAAAGCATCCTCATAAGAAAAATGTGGGTAAAATACGTTTTTGGGAATCGCTCACAAAAAGTACATTGTAAAGTCAGGAAACTCACCCTGGACTAGGAATGCAATAGTGAATTATTCCATTTCTTTAGTTCTGTTGTTTATTACTTGAATACGCCATAATTACAAAAGTTTTTGGCTATTAGTAAGACATTTGGCTTGCAAAGCATATTTAACTATTTGCTAAAGGTTCTACACGTTTTATAATATAATTGTGAGACACTGATACTGGACACAAGTCTTGGCTGAAATTTCGCCTTCAAATTAGGACATTTACTCCAGAAATTCAATTAATTTGAATGCAAAAATCACTTATTGAAATTATTTGCATCAAAGCGCTGTTTAATCATAGTTACCGTACGAACAACGTTTATTGTGGCACAGTGCTCTTTGGCTGTGAGCAGTTGATGTGAAGAAGACGGCACAGACTGTAAAATGAACAAGGGGTGAACAAAAGAGGTGGGCCGAAGAATTTTAAGGTCATTTTGAATCTGATTCAAAGATAATCAGATCTGATAATCTTCTCTCATTATCTTGCTTAAAGAAATCAAATTTAAAAAATACATATTTTTTTCATCACTTCATATTCGTTTTTGAAATATCCCCTAATTTTTGTGAGCAGTGTATATTCAGTTTAGTTTGACTGCAGCAAGAGTAGCCAGCCATATGAACTTGTAGTATGATTTATAAACCTAGTCATGAATATCAATAGTTATTACTTCACCTAATTTTCAATAGATCATATCATCATATGGACAGCTGCACACTTGATCTTATATTCACTATCGCTCTTTAATAAAGCAAATTTCATAATCAATTACTTTCATACCTATGAAATATATTTTTATAACATTCCATAATTACACATTGATTAAATAATTGATAGAATACTCGATTTCTAAAATAAGCAATAGCTGTAGCCCTAAATCCAGAGAGTTTTCCATTTTTTTATTTGGCCTTTTGGAATTTGAAGAGGGCAGTGCAGGAAATGAATTGGTGAAGACCTGGAAACCTGTAAAGGGTCATATTGAGTTGACTGAGGTGTTCAGGAATAAACCATTGTTTACTGTCACTGTTTTTCTATGAAGATAGTAAGCAGTCTTGCTTCATATTATGAACCTGTTCGCAGTGTGTGTGGATGAATATCAGCACATGGCTGGAGTACTGACAGGAAAAGTGACAGTAGTAAAACAGGAAAAAATAATGAATATGAATATGTTGTGTTTATTAAATTTTCTTATTTTCTTATGTTTGCAAACGTTTGCAAATGTCACATATTATTATTTTTGCACAAATACTTGTACTGAAATACATAATTTTTCCTGTCTTCCTGTCACCCATTTCCATCCAGTCCATCAGGTGAAGAAAGAGAGAGGGTGTGGGGTGTGCGTGTGGCTTTGTCTGGACTGCTTTCTGGTGTGGGAACGAGGAACGACGGAGGGGAACACACAACTTTCCTTTGGGATATTGAGGATTTTTTTCATACAGTTGATTGGCAGAGTCTTGAAAATGTCATGGGAATATACTCAATAGTTTTGCTTTTCTGGTTATGATCAGTTG